>JAKTPN010000340.1:122054-223456 GCA_030557665.1 Blastobotrys apis
AAAAAAAAAAAAAAAAAAAAAAAAAAAAAAAACCGATTTTAAATCTCATATTAAAACGTATTATAGATTAAAATTATTCCATTACAAAACGAATCTCAATATTTCAAGCTAATTTAGGTGGCTTGGTGATGCAATAATCGGGGGGTACGGAGTCATTCAACTTTTTTACCTAAGGCGGCATGTATATCCTGAAAATAATATAATGCATAAAAATAAACTAGATAATAAGTGATTTAGAAAAAAAGCCTCACTTTTACTATGGCTTTTATTCAGCCATTGATTAACCCGCGCGTTTACATCCAAGAATTTTGTAAATTAATAGGTGCATGTGTGGCTGGTGACTTTGAATGGATCTTGATTAATTTGAGTTTCGGCCACACGTAAAACCTGAATCGTCATTAGCTGTTAGCCGGGGGAACAGTTAATCGGTTTTGCCGACGACAAAAAATCCAATTCAATTCCAGCACGCGACAAGTAATATGAATCTGGAGCCTCGTCTGTCACATCTTGTGGTGGAGGAGTTGAATAATCAACGCAGACCTCAACTCGTGACAAGTAATCCGAATCTGATACCTCTGTTTCGTCTGCTGTTGTTTCTTGGAGTGGAATATTGCGTCGCGATCGATATTCAGGATCCGGAATCTCTGTTTCCGGTGTAGCCGCTTGTAGCAGAGCGCTTGATCGTGATAGATAGCTCGAGTCTAGAACTTTGGTGTTCTTTTGCGTTGCTGAAGATTCGGGATGCGGGTGTGGCAGTTCGTCTAATTCCCGGGGCGGGTCATGAACTGTTCGTTTGGTTAGTAAACGGACCGATGGTTGTTGCTGCGCATACCAGTTGGCTGCCTTATCTTTTGTGGGCGGTTTATCGGTTGCATCGCGGCTATTGTAAAGAAAAATTCCAGCATATCAACGTCCCGGAAAAGCCAGGATGGGAATTTTACTACGCAAGTTGTCAGTCTAGCGTCTAGTATGAAAAATGCAATGATAACTTACATGGTTAACAAGGCTGATGAACTGGGTGTTTGTCCCTTCCATTGGTACAGTTCCTAACCCAGTCGTCCCAACACGACAATATCACCAGAGTAACGCCTTGTATGAAAACTTGGCGCCGCTTCATTCCTGCTTTCTTTCCGGTGAATACCATACCATACCCTAGAAAACATACTGGGAGGGCTATACATCAACTGGTAACGGCCCTTGACGGCCCCCGCCCAAACAAGCGTAAAAGCCGCATGCGGCAACAGGGAAGACAAAAACAAAGATCAAATTCCAACTATAAACTAAAGACAAAAATTAGCTAAAAAAGCCTACAATTAAATGGTATCAAAAAAATTATTTAGAGCATTTTAACGAGATTGAGCATCAGCAGCATCTTCAACCCGAGAAACAAATTCATCCTCATCAAGATTCTTTTCCATAGACACAGTAATAAGTGTATTCATACCAAGTGATTCCTGAATTCTTGCCATCCTTTCACGATCTGCAAGAGCAATACTAGTCTCGGAGCCGCCAAAGAACACGTCCAATTCTTCCAATGTCTTGTCCTTGGTTTCTGGGACAAAAAACCAGACAAACAGAACACCAAGTAGACAGAAAATGGCAAAGAAGATATAAGTTCCAAATTTCATGTTCTCGATCATAAGTTTAGTTGTGATACCGATGATAAAATTGAACATCCAGTTGGTCGACGCTGCGATGGAAACACCACGAGCTCGGAATGATTGGGGGTATAACTCATTGACCAAGACCCACGCCACAGGTCCCCAAGAATACGCAAAGTTGACTGCAAAAAGCCAGACAAAAACAATAGAGACCCATCCTGGAGTCTTTGCCAGCCCTTGATTCAGGGCCCAGTCATCTTCATATGCCCCATTAATTCCAGCAATGATCACATGACAAACAAACATACCAGCAGCTCCTACCATTAAAAAGGTTCTTCGTCCAAGGTGATCCAAGAACAACACGGCAGGTAGAGTAAAGAGAACTTGAAGTACACCAGTCACACCGGTAGCAAGCAAAGTCGTGGTAACTGAACTGAAACCGAAAGCAGCGAAGATTTGTGGCGCATAATACATGACAGCATTGATACCAGTGAATTGTTGGACAATCATAACGAATACACCGATCATGACACGCTTAAAAATGTTTGGAACAAACAGTTCCTTCCATGGAGCTAGAAATCCTTTACCAACATTCTCAGCCTTGACTTCTTGATCGAACAATACAGTGGATTTGATTTCTAGAAACTCGGCAAGCAGCAATGGATCTTCAACATGCAAGTTTCGGAGCTTGGAAAGTGAGGCCTTGGCTTCGTCGTCTCGGCCCTTGATAGCCAACCATCGTGGAGAGTATGGGAAGAAAAACATTCCTGCGAATAAAATCCAAGCTGGAATAATTTGCAACGCCAATGGCACTCTCCAAGCAACGGAAGATTCACCTGTACAGGTGTGCCCATGAGCTTTTATTGGGTCAAAGAAGACGGTGGTGCCGTTGTCAAGAGTATGGGTGTAGTTATCTGGTTGGCCCTCCGGCAAACAGTTTGTGTCTTTGATGAAATGGAACCCATAGTCAATCCAGAAGGAGAGCAAACTACCAATGGTAATCATGAGTTGTTGCAAGGAAACAAGAGACCCCCGGAGTTCTGGTGGGGAAATTTCTGCTTGATATAGAGGAATAACCATGGAAAACATACCAATGCCCACACCACCAATAATTCGACCAGCCATCAAGTAATCAGAAGTCTGGCACCCAACTTGCAACCCAGTACCAAGAGTGAAGATGAGCACAGCGAGGTTCATGGTCCACTTTCGTGAGATTTTGTCGCAAATGTATCCTGCAAATAACGCACCAAACCAAGCACCCAATTCCAGTGCGGCGACCATCCAACTTTGAAGAGTCGCACCAGAGGTACCGTCAAAATCGGTAAAGTGAGCTTCGAAATTTTCCATGACTAAAATAGATCCCATAACACCTTGATCGTAACCGTACATTAAACACCCCAAGGCAGCAAAAGTGGCATTCCAAAACACATACGGGTTTTGGAAGAACCCTGCCAAACCCTTGGCCTTTTTGCCGGAGGCATTAACAACTACCGACTGCGATTTTTCTGAATTTTCAGTACGAGAGAAGATTCCCATTATGATTTATGAAAGGCAGTGCAAAATTGCTGAACAATTGATGGATATCTCGAGGCATTGGCGAGGTATTTATATTGCAATTGTTTGGTACTATATCAAAGAAGCGGGGTTTCGGGGGATTTTTTTTTTTTTTTTACATCAATTGTACGGCAAGGGATTGTTCTTATTTTTCGGTTTCAATTGGGCAGCAAACATTAAAATAGGTGCATTGAGTTAAACGAAGTCATTGGTTTTTTGCAGACAAAGCGGCTAGTGATCTCTAGACTCGGGGTTGCCGAGTTAATCCATTCTTTGCCGATCGTGTCTACCACTTGCATGGACAAGTTATATCCGGTGTCTCACGGTGGAGCTGCTATGGCATGCGGGGGGAATTTTTGGCCGTTACAATCTCCATGGATTAATCCGTGTGACCGCAGAGACAAATTCTCCGTCTGTGCATGTGCTAATTAGATTCCGAGTGTCCGCTGGACTCGCATCTGCGCCTGCAAATACCTGATTGAGGTCCTATATTCTTGAGAAAAGTAAAAGATCGACGAATATTGTGGGCGGCTGCATCGAACGGGTTCCAGCCCTCTCATAAAATGCCCCTTTAAACAGAATATATGTGTGAACTAGAGATGCATCCGCGGCCCGAGAATTACAAATTATGAAATGGAAAAACTCTTTTTACCGGCCTTTAGCTCGTTTTTTGCTAAACCAGGAAAAGCGGGGGATGCCCAAAAAAAAAAAAAACCAGAATAGATACTACTCTGGTTTCCCTGGTGCCGTCCTCGCCTCGCAAGGCAGCAAAATTTAGAACTTGGCAGGGGACCATCTCATTGCATCTAAGACGGCATCCACCAAACACCCAACTGCTTGGACCATTATCCATTATCTCAAACCCAATTAGTAAAAGACTACGTACCCCTCTTCTCTCATCTAATACCTGGCCGAGTTGAGCAAGGTGGGCAAGCTAGAGTTCGTGAAGGTCTACCACTATCTATATAAAAACAGTTTTTCAAAGGCGGGCAGCTGCTCTAGACTCGTGGATTTCGTATTGCCATGTAGTGTTACAATCATGAGAGGGGTAGCTTAGAGAGCCGTGAGAGAGACCAAAAAGCGGGGGAATGCCGTGACTGCTTCACCTACCGGACGGTCCACTCCATAGTATTGGTCGATCGTCAAGGGTAATAAAATTTTCATGAAGCGGCTCATCAAATAGTCGGATGTGATTTCAAAGAATAATGACGGAAAAAGTTTAGAGTTATGGCCGAAGAAATGCATTGTATACCATCATGGGAGGGTACTTTGGAAGAAGCTGGGAAACTGCCAAACGGTGCTCCAAGAACCAAATACTTGTCCAAAAAGCAGGTGGATCTGGCCATTTTTTCCTTGCTATTTGTACAGATCCCACTGATTGTGCTGGCATTGGCTGCATTCCAGTTTTATGCTTCCATTCGTTTAGCGCTAGTTTGTATCTTTGTGTCGATGAAGTTGGCAAAACGCTTTGTGTTGTGTGGGGTATTTTGTTATCGTATAGTTACTATCAACGAAGACAGTGCCGCATGTCACGAGCTAGGCTGCTTTGAGATGTTAGATCGGAGATCACCGCGCTATATTCCCACCAGGAAAATTTTAGATCCAGATGGCGAAAGTGGAGAGAGAGAGAGGGAGAGAAACACGATGTGACAAATGGCAACTCAAATGAAAAAGCTTAAAATCTTGGCTTCGGACCCTGGTGGTTTAAGTGTATAACGTTCTTCTTGGCGGTGCGGGAGGGTAGTCATAGCAACTGTGGGCGGCGGCTCGGGTCGCGGGTGGCTGCGGGTGACATTTCGCCGCAGTTCCGAATGCGCCGCATCAGTTCACCATTTGTGCTGCGGCACAAAAGATAAATAGAGTTTTTCAGCCACGGAGTACGA
The DNA here is from genome assembly GCA_030557665.1 of Blastobotrys apis. Taxonomy (NCBI): domain Eukaryota; kingdom Fungi; phylum Ascomycota; class Dipodascomycetes; order Dipodascales; family Trichomonascaceae; genus Blastobotrys; species Blastobotrys apis. Next base: position 127,093 of record JAKTPN010000340.1, read on the forward strand.
TTTAAAGTTTTCGTCCAAGTGGATCGATCTGATCTTTTTAAGACGTGAAACATACAACTCAAAAAATATCAACCTAGCGGGTTGGACTTGCGTGATGATGTGCCTATACGCAACAGCCCGAGTCCAAAAAAGTATCTGTCCATATCACAATGAAAGAGTGAACAATTAAAAACAATGAACTCGTTGTAAATGGATATATATTGTGTAACGAAAACAGGGTGATATCCCAGCAACTTTGCAACCCAGCTGGTAGTTGGTGTTGACAGTGTGAAGCCTTCCGTCGTTTTTGTCATTTAATCCCTGAGACATGTATATACCCTTTCATTTTGATTATTTACCTACATAATTTTCCACCTCGAGGATTATAAATACCAAACTCAGCCCACCTTGTGAATTGATTTTTTTTCTTACTTTCTTTTAGGACAACACAATGAAGTTCATCAGCATTGTAACGGCAATTGGGTTTCTAAGCAGTGTAGTGTCTACAGAATTACTTCGAAAAGTCAGCAGTAACGATGGAAAACGGGCCATGCGGTTCAAAGATCCGTCTTCATTGGGTATCGACGATGTCAAGCAGTGTAGTGGGTATCTCGACGTTGACGACAGAAAACACTTTTTCTTTTGGAGTTTTGAATCTCGAAACGATCCTGAGAACGACCCGGTCATTCTATGGCTAAATGGCGGTCCTGGCTGTTCTTCCAGTAGTGTAAAGTCTTCATCTTCTTCAGTTGCGAGATGTCTTTAATTGTGACGTTTCTTCAATTGCGATATTTGTTCAGTTGCTAACAATTTTACTCCAGGGACTGTTTTTTGAGCTGGGTCCGTCAATAGTTTCGACCGCCAACCTGAAACCAGTACGAAACCCGTATTCTTGGAACAACAATGCAACTATCATTTTCCTCGATCAGCCGGTTAATGTTGGATATTCGTATTCTGACGAAGATGTGGACATGACGGTACCAGCTGCCGAGGATGTGTATGAATTCTTGCAGTTATTCTTTAAACAATTCCCGAAATATGCGAAACTTCCATTCCATATTGCTGGTGAAAGCTATGCTGGCCATTACATTCCTGCGATTGGAGCTGAAATTTTGAGCCACGACGATAGCATTGTCAAACTCGCGTCCATTAGCTTGGGAAACCCACTGATAGATATGGCACATCAAGCTCCGGCTTACTACGACATGTCCGTCCTCTCTGGTGTTGTATCCCCTAAGTACCGCACCGAGGCAAGACACATAGTGGATGATTGCAGAACCATAATTGCCGAATGCCAAAAAAACCTACGGACTTCTACATGTATCAAAGCCACCGGCGTTTGTGAATCCATTGCAGATGAGTACTATGATACCGGGCGGAGCCCATATGACATTCGGAAGATGATGGAAGGCAAACTAGGGTACAAGGGTGAATATTATATGGAAAAGTATCTCAACTTGCCCAGGGTAAAAACGCAGCCGGCGCTGAAGTCCGCAACTTCGAAACCTGTTCAGACCGTGTTGCCGAAGATTTCAGCAACACCATCGACCATGCAATGCCATTTACTGGAAACGTCACCACTCTACTCAACAATGATATCCCTGTACTTGTATACGCAGGCGACCAAGATTTCATTTGCAATTGGCTGGGCCAAGTAGCCTGGATCAGGGCCTTGGACTACAAGTACCAGGCCTTGGACTACAAGTACCAGAAACAATTCAAAGCGGCAAAGTGGACTAATTTCATGGTCAATGGCAAAGCCGCAGGAGATGTCCACAATTACAAACAATTTACATTCCTGAAAGTCTGGCAAGCTGGCCATATGGTGCCGCACGATCAACCTATAATTGCACTCGAAATGTTAAACCGATGGCTATCTGGAAAATATGCTCTATAAAAAAAAATAAAAAAAAATAAAAATATTAAACATCAAAGTCTTTCTCTCTTTTTTTTTCCTTTTTTTTTTTATTATATTTTTCTAAATAATTATTCTGGAGTAATAGTAGTACCCTGTCGAATTTCACCCCATCCAATCAATCGCCAATGCTTATCCACACGTCTAGACAAGGCAATCTTTTCACCAATTTCGGTACATGCTGGGACAGTCAATGCCAATTTAGCCAAATCAGCTTTGACACCAAGAACTCGAGCACCAGTGGTAGTCGACCCAACGTTAACCATAAGCACTTCACCCTTGGCAAGCTTGGAAATTCTGGCTTGCTTCTTTTCATCAGTCTTAACCCCGAGTAACCGTCGCAACAAGAAATAGTTGATTTCCAATTCGCAGTAAATTTCTGGTAGTTTACCAACATGACCCAAGACATGACCAACCAATCGATCAGCTCGACACAAGGTTGGATCAACCCGAGTACCAACACCAATTAACCCACCTGGAACCGCAAATTGCAAATCATTTTCATCAGCAAACAACGAAGTAATTCGAGACTTGATTGGCGTACAAATAGCCTTGGAGCTACCTTCTTGTTTGTGTACGATACCTGGTCGGATTTCAATCTCATCACCAATCTTCAAAACACCAGTCAAAATGGACCCACCAGCGACACCCCCCTTCAAGTCATCAATTTCAGAACCAGGTCGATTAACATCAAAAGATCGAATTACAATCAATCTTGGTAGTGATGTGAAATCTCGAACTGGGACTGGAATCTTGGATACAATAAACTCATTCACTGCATCCATATTATACTTCAATTGCGCAGAAATTGGCACAATTGGGGCGCCATCACCAGCAGTACCCTTGACAAACTTTAGAATACTCTTGTAATGATCCAATGCAGACTCCTCCTTCATCAAATCCACCTTATTTTGCAAAATAATCACATGCTCCAACTTCATAATTTCAATAGCAGCCAAATGTTCACTAGTTTGAGGTTGAGGACATGATTCATTACCAGCAATCAACAACAAGGCAGCATCCATAACTGCAGCACCCGACAACATTGTACTCATCAAGATATCGTGACCTGGACAATCCACAAATGATACATGACGCACCAAATTATATCGTCCTTTACATCCTGGTCGTTCACATTTTGGATTGATTTCTTTACCAGATCCATATGACTTGTAGCGCGTTGGTTGTGGACATTCTGGGTTATCACATTTATAAATCTTGGCATTAGCATACCCCAATCGAATGGTAATATTACGTTCCAATTCGTTCTTGAAACGGACTGTTTGGACACCGGAGATTGCTTTGACTACTGTACTCTTACCGTGGGCGACATGCCCAATCGTACCAATGTTAATTGTGGCTTGTCGGTTGATAATTTCTGGAGACAACGGAGTTAAACTGGCCACGTCGATTGTAGATGCATCTGGTTGTGGTGGCAATCCTCCTCCTTCTTCAAACTCTTTTCGTTTACGTTCCTTTTCATCTTCTTGACTTTCTTGTACTGCATCTCCTGCCACTTGTTCGTGATCGTGTTGTTCTTCGTCTTCACCATCTTCAGCAAATGACACGGATTTCTTTGGTTCACCGTATTCTTCGTCACTGTATTCGTTGTACGTTTCTTCTTCGTCTATGTCCATATTTTTTCCGTCGATAACGACATCAGGAACTTGGTCTTGAAAGTCGCTCATTGTGTTTAGTGTTTGGGTGTAAAAAAAAAAAGGGAAGGAAAAAAATGTATGACTCTGTAAAAAAAAAAAAAGAGAGAAGGGACTGAAAAATTTCGTTGTGCTGGGAATTACCCGCGCTATGTGTATATTTGAGAACTACAAGGATACTTCCTCCGCATTAAACCCAAAATCTGTCATCATCAAATCGACATCTCTCCATGCGACATCTGCATCCCATTCGAATATTGGCATGATATCGAATTCGGAAGACGAAGAGCTATTGTTGTTGTTGTTGTTGCTGCTGCTGGTGTAGACTGGTTGTGGTGATGGCACCGCATTTTCTACATTTCGCTCTTTAAGCACCGGTGGCGCTACCGATCGAATACCACATTCTTCACGCATGGTCCACAAAATGTCAAAGAAGACAGAAGCTGCCATTCTAGTACGAATTGAGATTCGTGATGTAGCTGCATTGCGACGTGCTAATTCTTCGAATAGTTGCCAAATTTGTTGCATGATTTCTGCTCCTCGGTACGCCATGTCATGCTTTAAAATAGACGCTCGAGACAAGTTTTGTACAGTATTGAAATACAATTCTTTACCAGCACCAGCATCGACAAATTCTGCAAAGGAACTGTGATATACCTTGATGATGATACCAGTGCTCTGCCACAATGCTTGGACATGGATACCTGGTAGATATCGCATGAAATGGGGATCGCGTTTGGAAGCTTCATCAGTGTGATGCAACAGCGCCAATGCACTATTATATGCTTGAACTAACCCCTTTTGTAGCTGTAGTGTTGAGAAACCTCCATTATCCAAAAAGTAATAAGTCGTTAAATGGACTCGTGAAGCAAGTAACAAAAACCGCCGATAATCGTCCATTGCCCCAATCTTCATCTCCAATTCGTCCAACTTGCGGCTCATAATCTGGATCAATGATAATCTCTCACTCAACTCACTCAACCCAAGTGGATCCTGCGTATTCGAATTCAAAGTCTTTTCGACTTCATTTTCCAACTGCTGAATAGTCATCATTTGTCGAATCGGCTCTGGGATATCAATACCGGAATCCTTTGCACATGCACTCACCACACTGGCGTCAAAACTGGTAAACGATGGAAATCCAAAAACTGTTGCCACAGATTGCGAAACGACATTACAGCAAACCCACGTTTTGATTTGTTCTGCAATTTTTGGATAACTTGGGTTATCAGCTTTGATACGGGTAAAATCTCGGCTATACCCTGGACAATGCAACCCAACTCGAATACCGCTAAAAATGGCCACACCAGCGGAATTCCATGACGAATCTGCACTAATAGACGAAGTCAATGGTGGCCACATTGTATAAATTAAAAATGCTTGCACAGAATATACCGATGCAACATTATAAGTTGGGTCTGAGCTCTCCCCGTTAACAAACCGCGTAACTGGCGAAATCGTTACTTCTGCAAGACAGTTTTTTAACAACGGTGCCAATTTCATCATCAACTCCCCATCTTTATCATACCGTCGTGAAGCGACCGCCATTATCGTCCAAAAGAGTGATGGGCATAATTTATATATCGTTTCTGGGCCTTTTGCCACATCGACAACCGGCAAGAATGGGTGGTAGCGCGTAACAAATTCATTAAACAAATTTCGAATTGTTTCTGACGACAGGGTCATTCCTTCAAGAGTCTTTGGATCACAAATGGAATTATCTACCAGATGAGGTTGATCAGGGACTGTTTCGGCGACTTTCGGTACAAAAAGCGGCGCCGGTAGTTCTTTCGAGTAGTGTACCGCATTAGACAATTCCAGTAGCGACCCTGTAGCGATTCGCTTATTTGTGCTTTCTTGCGTTTCCACACTTTTCTTTAAACTTTCCATTTCTTGCTCCAATTCTACCATCCGTCGTCTCTTTGACGTCCGTTTGAAATCTGGTTGTAATACGCATTCACTGTTCTTCTTTTGACATCGCGTACAAGATTTTGGATACTGTTCGTGTGAATCGCATCGTACCTTTTTTTTTGCGTGTTAATATAAGATTGGGCTAAGAGAGACATACCTTTTGCTGTCTACATTCGATACAAGCGATGCGCTTACTAGTAATATCTTCCGTTAATGGTTGCATAGTTGTTTATTCTTTAAGAAAACAAAAAAAGGAGCGATATCGGAGGGGTTGGGAAATTAACGGGAGAAAGTGTGTGTCATACGATTTCTTTCTGTTATCACTGGTCCCACTTTATAATTGACAATTTCGGAAAAATATACAAATGCTCCAAAAAGCCGGTTGTTTCGTTTGCTCGAAATGTTAGCTCTTTGACTGTTGGGTGAATATTTGAAAAGATGTCCTCTGCTTCAGGCCATGACCCTCGGAAATCGACTTTGGAAAGCTTTGTACTGGTAGCGACAATGGAAGCCAGTCGGTGGCATTCAGATGGCTGGATGCGGAGAGATAGCGATAGTGAACGCAAATCTGGAGTTATTAGTTCGTCAAATGCTGAAGAGTAATACCCATAAACTCCGAGTTTTGTCAAACGTGGCAATTCCTTCTCTCGGACGTCTTCAATACGGCCTTGTGAATTCTTTGTATTGAACAGCACTAGCTCTCTCAAAGAAAACGGTATCATGGAGATGTGCACTGGTTGAATTTTTTGGCATGTCAAACATAATATTTCCAAGCATAGACAATCGCCATAGTCCCAGGTTTCCCCTTCAATATGGATATGTAAAGCCCTCAGTCTCGTTGGTAACTTTGATAGTGGAAATAGATTCGGATAAAGTGTTCCTGGTACCTGTAAAAGTGATAATTCCTCCAAATATTTGAAAAAATGGCCTCGTTCAAGATGCAATAGCGATGGTGGTCGTGAAACGGCAGTTGGATGGCATTGTACTACCAAACGTGTACTCAGGCCTACCGCATTAGCCAAAGCTCGATTTATACAACTTTCGACAAAAGTATAATATGGCTGTGGTTGGATTTGAAGAACAGGGTTCGGCGGTCTAGGTTGTGTTCTTGTGTTTTGAACCACTTCTCTGTACACTTCGACTAATCTCAAATTGACCATATCCTGAGCAAAAACCATACTCAACCCATATAGCAACGATTCATTCCTAGTTCTATTGATCCCGAGCACATTTGGACATTCTACTATAGTCAAAACCTTTACCAGTGGCAAGATTTCCTGCCAATGCCCATAAGCCACCTGGTATAAGATGCGGCGCACATTATACAAATCAAGCGCCGGGAGGCTCCTTCTGTGGTCTTCCCTACTAGCGACAAAAAGATTAACTGTTAGATTTTCGTAGAAATATGGAGTAAAAGCAGTTCGAAATGCCGAACACACTCTCAAACATTGGTAAAGAGATTCGTTGTCTAGGTTTCGAGCAATAGTACTTGCTAGTGAAGGCTCTAACGACCCAAACTGGTCGTCGTCCATGTCCATTTGTGGCGCTTAAGATGGATCAAATGTCCCATTCCCATCCAAACTGCAAAGTCTTCAGTCTAAATTTACATTTTCAATTCACAGTGGCATTTCTAGCATCATGTCCCTGGAGTCTGCGGTATAAGACCTATTTCTCAGTATACAGCAAACCCCAGCATGTCTCAAGATCAACAAGTCCAAGCGAGCCCCTCTAGAAAGAAGAAAAAATTAACCTCGAATTCCACCACAGTTTTATTTTATTATTATTTTTTTTATATATGCCCGACTGGATAGACGAACTGGGGTTACGAGCTCTGAAAAGAACAACTACTGATGCCAAACTTCTAATGGCAGAATGTTTTGTTCGGATGGCGGCTTATGGGATTACTACTTTAATTCTTGCATTGTTTTTCCACGAACTGGGCATCACCGAGTCTCAGACCGGTACTTTCATGTCACTAACTCTCCTCGGAGATGTAATTCTGTCATACATTGTGACATTCTATGCCGACAAACTCGGTAGACGATGGGTTCTGTTCTTTGCTGCGACTGCAATGGCCATGTCAGGGTTGGTGTTCGCCACTAGCGACAAATACTGGTTGCTACTTCTCGCTGCAGTTATCGGGGTAATCTCCCCTTCTGGAGATGAAACTGGTCCATTCAAATCAATCGAAGAATCTACTTTGGCTCATCTCACTCCTTATGAAGACAGATCGGATGTTTTTGCATGGTTCGGGATGATGGCTACACTTGGGTCTGCAGTAGGCTCGCTTGGCGGAGGCTTAGTAATCGGATACTTGGAGACTAAAATGACCAAGTTAGATTCATATCGAGTGATCTTTTTGATTTACTCTGGGCTAGCAATAATCAAAGTGATTCTAAATCTATTCCTGTCACGTGCTTGTGAACACGGTCACGATGACGAAGATACCGATAATGACGACACACCATTACTCTCACCAACAACGGCCAAGAAAACATTCAGCGCAGAAACTCTCCGCACCTTAGTCAAACTTTGTCTGCTGTTTGCTATTGACTCACTTGGGGGAGGATTTATGCCAACCTCATGGGTTGTAGTCTATTTTAACCGTAAATTTGGGGTATCAGAAAAGCAGCTGGGTACCTTGCTGTTCTCCACGACCTTGATCGGATCTTTCACAGCACTGATATCGTCGTCGATTTGCAAGCGGGTCGGGCCGGTATTGGCCATGGTGTTGACTCATTTGCCTGCTGCTATCTTCAATGCGACCACCCCCCTGGCTGGGAATAAGAATGTGGCCATGTTGTTGTTACTAGGAAGAGCAGCAACCACTACAATGGACGTTGTGCCTAGGCAAGTGTTTTTAACTTCAGTGGTCAACTCAGATGAGCGAACTCGCGTAATGGGAGTTGTCAACGTGGTAAAGACATTGGCTAGATCTGTCGGACCCACTATCACTGGACATTTTGCCGAGAATGGAATACTATACCTATCGTTTATAATCGGTGGGGGGTTAGAATCGGTGCATGATTTTGGTCTGCTGGCGTTGTTTGGCCACGTGCGGCATTTTAACTAAAAGCGTGACGCATTATGATTGCGCGATTGTTGTTTTCTTGGGGTGAGCGGCGCGGCTGTCTCTCTATATAATAGTGGCGATAACCGCTGATAAGCTTTTTAACTTCTTACAACCACTTTTTTGTGTCCTTCTCTACAAATCCACAAAACCCACACGCAAATTTTATATCCGCTATGTTTTTATTCCGTTCATTTCAGCGTAAGCCAGCTACTACGTTTCAAGAACGCGTAGTTGACATGACTGAGCCGCGGGAATCGTACGCTCCAGCAGGGTCTAGCACTAAAGAGCCGGTGATTTCGGTTCGGGAGGAGGAAGAGGATGACTATTCGCATATTCAAGTACGTCCTTTAACTTATGCTGAAGTTGCTACTATGGCTAGCCCAGAAGGGAAGAAACCACGACGAGTTCAAATGCCTGTTGATATATTGGATGATAATGAGTATCGTTATTATCAGCTGGGGGAATCTGTTGATGATGAAGGAAGAGGCGCTGACGACCGCGTCATTTCTGGTCAAAATGTTACTGCAGAGCTTGAATTTGGTGAACGAGCAAATCAAGTTTTATTGAAGAATTCATCTTGGGATAAAGTCCGCCACCATTATGTTTTGCAAAAGCCTGTTCGAAAGAATAATAATAAACAATACATGTTTTTGGTGCAGTAACAAGGTGAAAGTGGCAGTGTAGGTAGAAGAAGAAGGAGGAAGGGGCTGAGAGAAGAGGAGGAATTAGATAGCTATGCATAAAACTCTCTTTTTTATTATTATAAATCATCAACTGCTTTTGGCTTGAATTTGCGCCCTGATCTGTCTGCTGTTCTGAATAAGAATCGCGATCCAATGATTTCGTAGATTTGGTTCAACGGGATGTCGGCAGTTATCCGGAACTTTGCCCCACATTTCTCAATAGTTTTGAGACCGGTTTTGGTGCACAAAGTGAAGGACGACTTTGCTTCCCAGATGCAAATACCAGAGATTCCAATTAGAGATGGGTTTCTGGCTTGTATTACTGTTAGTAATGCGCCATGATAATCAGCGCTGGCGAGTTTGGCGGTAGTTGAGGCACCGGTGTTTGTTTCTAGAACATTTGCGATATATTCATTCCATAGTTTGTTTAATGGCAAGAAACTGTCATATTCCGGTTTCCCATGCTTAATATAGTTTCTTAGTGAGTCTCTTGCGATGCGCCGTTGCGGCTTGTATTTTGGTTCCGGTTTCGACCGAGGCGGTGGTATTACCGTGTTGGTTAGTGTAAGAAACGGCTTTTGATCTCCACCGAGAGAGTACCGAGTATCAAGTAATTGCTGTGATGACTCTTTATCGTGCGATTTCTGCAATATACTCTTTTCAATCTCTCTCATTTGTGTATCTGTTTATATATATATATTTTGGTGGTGAAAGTGTAAGAGTAATAACGTTGGGACGAGAATTTTTTTAAACTGACGACACAAAATCAATACATATGCATGGCAGAATATTTCGGTCAAAAGTGACTGATCCGTTTCTGAATCTAAGTCTTGAGCATCACTTATTTCAGAACTTGGCTGGTGGTAAAAGTGGTGATAGAAGGTTGTTTCTTTACATTAACGATCCATGTGTAGTAGTTGGACGGAATCAAAACCCATGGCGTGAGTGTAATGTGCCGTTGATTCGTCAGCTCAAGATTCCATTAGTCCGTCGACGATCCGGAGGAGGCACGGTGGTTCATGATCGGGGCAATGTCAATTTCTCCGTGATGACCTCAAAAGAGGAATTCACCCGTGATAAACATGCCAAAATGATCGTAGATAAGCTCAATACCCTTCCTCCGGTCGTCCACCGAGCAATTCCCGAGCGCATTGATGCCGATTCAGCCCTCGATCAGCCAATTCCAGATCCGTTTTTTCCGGATACTCTGGCCACAGAAGATCAAGTTCCGATAGCCGTCAACGGACCACAGGTGAAACTTAAGGTGAATGAACGGTTCGATATTGTCACCGATGACAACAAAAAGGTTAGTGGGTCTGCATACAAGATTGAACGGCAAAGGGCGTACCACCATGGTACAATGTTGCTGAATTCCAAGCTGGATATTTTGTCGGCATTGCTCCATCGGAACGTGCATACCTTGGGGGTGGTTGAAGGACGTGGGGTAGAGTCCGTGAAATCTCCGGTCGCGAATATAGGGTGTGATGAGGAGGTGTTCATCGAGTCTACAATTGACGCCTTCAAGAACTTGTATGACCTGCAAGGTGATGATGATGCGCGGGTGGTTGAAGTTACGGAGAAGGATCTTCCCCAGCCAGTGTTTGATATGGCGGAGGAGATGCGGACTTGGAAGTGGGCATTTTCTCATACCCCGGATTTTGTACACACTTTGACCCATCCAGAATTGGACTACCCGGTCAAATTCCATGTGAGTAAAGGCTTGATTACACAAGTGGAGCCAGCGATGGAAGGTGCGGTAGGCTTGGAGTATAGACCAGAAACTGTGAGGCATTTGGGCGATTGGATCGCTGATGCTGTGTAATTATAGAAAACGGGAATAAGGTGGGTTGCATTTTGTAAATTATATAGAGTTGTTGCATTTTTTTTTTTTGTATTTCATGTTTGGATATTTTTGATAGTGTGCGGCGCTGTTAGACAGTGCGGCGGGTGGGGAATTGACACCTAGAGGTTTAGATTTGACGAATGGTATTGATCAAGAGATCTGGTATGTACTTTATAGATTGGGAGCTTGTTCTTTTTACTCTATAACACTACATTTGCATGAAAGCTTGTATAATGATTAACAAACATTCCAGCGCTTAAACTCGTACTCTCCGAGCTTCCCACGAAAATAACAGCAACAGACTCCTAATTCTCTGATTTTGCTTTCTCAATATGAATTGAATTGGACACCAGGGGTATGCACATGCTTCCTTGACTTTGTATTTGCGACCTGTCTTTTCACAATCCAGCCGCCTCGAACACCTAACCGGTTGATGTCTCGACTTTTCAATGGACTAACTGCTCGAACCATCCTCGGCGGTAAAGCTAATGGTCTTGGTGGAGCGTTTGCTCGAGCACTTATTGGTGGAGATGGTGGTGGAGTCGACAGACCACCACTCGATAACGACACGCCGACTAGCGATATTGTGAGCCCTAATGGAGCAGCAGCGCCACCATTATCATAACGAAACCTGGACGAATACGGCGAATAACATAACATTAAAAACCATCGTATTGCCAATGCATCAACACAAAAACAATCTTGAAGCGCCTTGTCAACTTTACTAGCGATAAACTGAGAGCGATCCATTAGACATGTACTAAAAAAGGGAAAAACTTCCAAACGGAAGAATCTGAACACGAACGTCCAAACTACGAACAAAAAAAACACGAAAAAAAAAAAAGTACAGCGATTATCAATGAATAAGACAAAACCATCTCACAATTCCTTATTAAGAAGATACGAAAAATTTGTTAGAAACCTTGGCAATAACATGTAAAGCCACCACGGAGAAAATGAACCCTAGCGCCATCACCATTACAACAATTGGATCTACACGCAACCCGGAAGCTTCATCTGTGTACAATTTCAACATGGTGCTGCTGGACCCTCCAGCTCCAGCTGATCGAGTAGAAGCTGGCCGCTCATTTGCCTTTTCTTGTTGTCGTTCTTGATTTGCTCGTCGACTACCATATAAGTTAGTACACACTTTCCTCGGTTCCAACATACCGCATCGCAGACTTTGGTCCGCCTGGTACTGGTGTTTGATTGGACTATATTTGTTAGCATTATCATCTACTCTTGATTCTTCCTGATTCATACCATCTTGGTGCTGTGATTGTGGTGGGGTGAGTTGTATATTTTTGTGCAGCGTTGGCCTTTTTCCTTCCAAAGGAAACGCCGTAGACGTAATCCGGGTAACTTCTACTCAAAAACGTACGCCGCACGAATAATTTATTTCTCTTTATATATTATAAATAATTCTCTACTACATGTATCAAAACCAGAATCAAAAAAGCGAATACATTCTTTTCACTAAAATTATACAGTCATTAAACAAAAAAAACTTTTCAACCTTCTTATCGGTTGGACTTGGCAACACGTTCCAACTCGTCCTTCTTCTTAATAGCGTAAGAGTTGGAAGAACCCTTACCAGCGTTGATCAATTCTTCAGCCAAACATTCAGCAATAGTCTTAATGTTTCGGAAAGCAGCTTCTCGAGCACCAATGGTCAACAAAGCAATAGCTTGGTTAACTCGTCGCAATGGAGAAACATCGACGGCTTGTCGTCGGACGGTACCGCTGCTACCAATTCGAGTACTATCTTCTCGTGGGCCACTGTTGATAATAGCATCAACAACGATTTGAACAGGGTTTTGATCAGTAAGCAATGCAATGATCTCAAGAGCATGCTTAACAATGGCAACAGCCTTTTGCTTCTTACCATTGTTTCGGCCGTGCATCATCATAGAGTTGATCAATCGTTCAATGATTGGAGCAGTTGCCTTTCGAAATCTAACCTTAGCGTATCGACCAGCAGTGTGTGGAGAGTAGACTGGCTTTTGAACTTGGATATAATCTTGCAAGGAAATGTCGCTAATGGTGATGCTTTCAACATCCCACTTGTTGAAAAGCTTGACTGGGGCACCATTGGCAGCGATAATTTCAGCTGGCAACTTGGTGAAGAGTTGCACCTCTTGTGGCTGTTGTTGTTCTTGTTGTTCAACTTCGACGTCAGACATGTTGAAGGGTTCGGTTGAATGTGTCGTGGCGGTGGTTAGAATGGAATCCGAGTTCTTGAATTATCAAAAATTGAGTTGTTTGGGAGATCCTAGAGTGAGAGGGTTTGAGTCGATTCGCTGCGTGCGTCGGGGTGGAGTTTTGGGTCTGGGAGTATATTTGGGAACGTGACTGCTTTTTCCCCATTGGGAGTGGGGGTTGCATTGAAAATATTGATATATTTTGCGCACAACATTTTTTTTAATAGGAAGAGTAGCGCTGCCAATAGGATTTTGACAAAAACAAAAAGAATCAGAGGATCGATCCGGCTAGAACTAATTACAATGTATTGACGAGATATATAGTCTAGTTCGGTTTGTGATATGGAAAAGGATAGTGGTTGTTCGAAGCGCTGACGACATGGGTTAGCATTGCAACTACAGATACGTGTCTGGTTCTAACAGGCAGATATTCCAATATAGAAGTGAAATTGTTAATTGAAAGCTATCACATTGAACCCAGCCGCAAGCCGCAGTGTCTATTAGCCATTATATATACCAAAGCTGCCATTATGCCACGTGACAAACCTGCCAACAGTCCACAAAATACTACCGTCTTCAACTCTTTAACTTTATTTTAGTTCTCATGACAACTAGCACCACTTCCGCCAATACCCACCCATTTGACTATAATCCCACATCCGGTCGGCCATTTATCGGAACTGCAAGAATTTTTACCCCACACTCCTCTATAATATAAAATTCACTCTGTCCCTCTTTCCTTCTCATCACACACAGTCGATAATGTTCGCCCAAAGATCAGTGAGATTCCTTCGGCTATCTCAATCCAAGAGACTCTCTAGTACACTCCAAATCACCAACCATGAACTCCAGCACGGTTCCATCGTGCAAGTTGCTTTCAATCGGCCGGAGGCCAAAAACGCCGTGTCCCGAAAGTTGCTAGATGACCTGCACGATACTATCACCAAAATCGCTCTCGATCCAAAAGCAAGGACTTTAATCCTAAGTTCGACACTCGATGATGTATTCTGTGCCGGAGCAGATCTCAAAGAACGCAAGACTTTTACACCTAATGACACAAAATTGTTTCTCCGAAAATTCAACCACACGCTGCATATGATTGAATCATTGCCAATTCCAACAATATCCTCAATTCAAGGTCTTGCACTAGGAGGTGGGTTAGAAATTGCATTGTCGACCGATTTCCGAGTTCTCTCATCTCATGCAAAAATAGGTCTCCCTGAAACCCGACTAGCTATCATTCCTGGAGCCGGTGGAACTCATCGTCTACCGAAGCTAATCGGATACTCACGAGCTTTGGATTTGATCATGACAGGACGTCGAGTGACTGCGCAGGAAGCTTTGCAACTCGGGCTAGCTAACCGCACCGCAATTGAATCGCAGCACGCAGATGCGGCGGCGATTGAGTTTGCGGAGCAAATTTGTGCAGGTGGTCCATTGGCCATCCGAGCCTCTAAACAAGTGGTTCGAGGGGCTACTGAAGAATGGCAAGAGGTAGGATATGAACAAGTGGTTGAATCAAAGGATAAATATGAAGCACTGGATGCATTTGCTCAAAAGAGAAAACCAGTGTTTGTAGGGGAATAAATTTTTTTGTTTTTTGTTTGTCTTTCGCCGCCGATTATAGCAGTCAATAGAGCAATAGCAACCTTACGTCATACTTGCGGTTTACAAATGGTACGAGTTACTAGAACCTTCACAAAGAAACAGCTATAAAAGGACGACAAATTGTCTTGTAAAATATTCCAAACAATAAGAACAAACATTAAACCATGTATCGACAAGCATTTTTGACCTCAAGAGTGATCACCACTCGAACTTCCGCCCGAGCCGTTTCTGCACGAGCATTCACCACCACACCGGCGCGACAGACAAATCCCGTCGAAGCGGCCAAGAAGGCAGCAGACAAGGCAAATCAAAAAGTCGGTGACGCTGCCGTAAAAGGTATTGAACTAGGGGAGAAGGCTGCTTCTAAGGCTAAGACTGCTGCTGGTCTGGCAAAGGAACATACTGAAAGTGCTGCGGACTCTGCAAAGGAACGAGCTTCTGACGCTGCTGAAACTGTGAAGGAGAAATCCGAAACTGCTGGAGATATGGCAAAGAAACAAGCCAGGGAAGCAAAGGAGAAAGTCAAGGAGGATGCCGAGATTGCCGGAAATGAAGCAGAAAAGCTCAAAGATAAGGCACAGAAATAGACCCGGACTTTCCGACACGGATCAATATGTAAATTTGCAAATAAACATGTTACCTGAGTAAACAATAATTATTTATTCTCACACAAAAGAAAAACAAAAGAGTTTCGTTTAAGCAAAGTACTTTGTTGAAAAGTCCCGTTCACCCGAACTAGCCGCACCATGGTTGGTTTGATGATGTTACATGGGTCAGCGGGGGTTTTTTTCTCACTCCATTCTAACGTGAGAAACCTCGTGGGGCAAATCCGTTGATCCGTGGAGAAGAAGATTGAGAAGCTTTAAATATAAAGTGATCAGGTTTTCCCTTAGTATAAACAAAATATAATATAAAAAAAATATGGGGATCACATTTGCAAACCAAGAAAACTTGGAAAAGCTGCCGATTCCTACGGTGGAGGATTCCTGTGAGTTGTATTTGGAAGGATTAAAGCCCTTACAGGTAAGCATAACTCAGTAAAACCCCACAAATGCAGCACTAACCAAAATAGACACCACGGGAACATGAACAAACAAAAGAAGCGGTCAAAAAGTTTTTGCAAACAAGTGCCGATACTCTTCAATCAAAATTGATTCAATACGCGTCGACACGATCCAGTTATATTGAACAATTTTGGTACGACTCATATCTCAACTTTGACAACCCAGTTGTATTGAATTTGAATCCTTTTTTTGTACTTGAAGATGATTCAACTCCATATCCAACGAGTCAAGTGTCAAGAGCCGCCACTTTGACCATGTCTTCGTTAAGGTTTGTACGGGCATTGCGGCGTGAAGAGTTGCCGGCAGATATGTTTCGAGGACAGAATCTTTGCATGTATCAATATTCACGGTTATTTGGTAGTGCCAGAATTCCAACAAGCAGCGGATGTGTGATGCAAAGTTACAACGCATCAAAGCATATCGTGGTGATTTGTCGGTCGCAGTTTTACTGGTTTGATGTATTAGACGAAAACAACGACCTGATTATGAACGAACAGGACATTGCAGTCAATTTCCAAGCGATTGCTGAAGACGCAGAAAAAACTCCAATTACGGAAGCTTGTAAAGGAGCTGTCGGAGTGTTGACCACTGAAAATCGACGGATCTGGGCAGGTATTCGTGATGGGATGATGAAGGCTGAAAACGACGACGATTCGACAAATTTGGAGTGTCTTAGGAAAATTGATTGGGCATTATTTGTGGTTTGTTTGGATCATAAATCTCCAGACACTCTTGCAGAATTGTCACGAAACATGCTTTGTGGTACCAGTGAACTTGAAAAGGGTGTTCAAGTGGGTACATGTACCAATCGATGGTACGACAAGTTGCAAATCATTGTGACTAAAAACGCCAAAGCTGGGATCAATTTCGAGCATACTGGTGTAGATGGTCATACTGTGTTGCGATTTGTGTCTGATATTTATACTGATACGATTTTAAGATTCGCAAAGAGCATCAATGGACAATCTCCAAGTCTATGGGCGACCAACCCTGATCCAAAGAAGCCTGGTCCAAATGCTTGTGTAACCCCCCGGAAACTTGAATGGGTGAAAACTCCAGAGCTGACTCTTGCGTTGCGATTCGCAGAGACCAGATTGGCAGATTTGATCCAGCAGAATGAGTTTGAAGCGCTAGAGTTTGATCATTATGGTACCAACACTATCAAACAAATGGGGTTCTCACCAGATGCATTTGTCCAAATGGGGTTCCAAGCTGCGTATTATTCATTGTACGGACGTGTGGAATGCACATATGAGCCAGCAATGACTAAAAAATTCTTGCATGGACGAACCGAGTCGGTACGAGCGGTTAGTAAAGAATCGGTTCAATTTGTCCGAAAATTCTGTGAAGATGCACTTGCCAGTTCTAAACTTGAACATTTAAAAGCAGCTTGTCAAAAACATGTCAAGGTTACTAGCCGATGTTCCAAAGGAATGGGCCAAGATCGGCATTTGTATGCATTATTTTGTATCTGGAAGCGACTGGTTGAAGAAAACGATATGGGTGACCGAGATCGCGATGACAGTTCAAGCGTTACTAGTTCTGGAAGTGACGATGAAATTATGAATATTCCTAGTATCTTTGCAGATCCAGGGTGGGATAAATTGGGTAATGTCATCTTGTCGACTAGTAACTGCGGTAATCCGGCATTGAAACTGTTTGGATTCGGTCCAACGTCGCCAGATGGGTTTGGGCTAGGATATATTATCAAGCCGGATAGTATTACCATTTGTGCCAGTTCCAAACATCGGCAGACCCGGCGTTTTTTGGATACGTTGAATGCATATTTCTTGGAGGTCAAGAATTTGTATAACATGACGTCTCCAGATTCTGTATGGTCTCCAGACAAGATTTACTCAACAAATACTTCTGAGCGACCAGAACAGGACCATTTCGGCCGGTCGTTGCCTCCACCAGCATCCCTGTCCAAGTTGAGACGACGTGAAGAGTCTAGTTATTTGCTGGGTGGGTATGGGTATTTTGACGTGGGTGAAGACATTGAATACCGATCAAGAGCTAGTAGTCCAGTTAGACCGGCGAGGAAGACGCGTCATTCCGAGCAGGAAATTGGACGAAAGTTGAGGCTTGCAGAGTATTAGATAGATAGAACTGGGCATATATATATATAGCATAGGAGTTAAAATTGAACATCTTAGAAAAATGCCAAGAGATTTTCAGCATCATAGCCTCGTACCGGTATTTATTAAAGAGATAGCTAACAATAGCGAGGTGTCCAGATTAGGTATGTTTTGGCCCGTATTTATATAGTCAACAGGCGGAGACTAACGATCGTCGTGTTATGGGTTTCCATGATCGGTAGGACAACAGATGATCCTTAATATTAACGACGATTTTCAAGGGGTAACAGGTGGAGTATATAAATATATCCTCGGTTCCACTTTTTGTTTTTACTTTGGCAATTTGACAATTACAATATGCATATTATAATTCTGGTGAGTCTCTTCATCTCAGCCGTGCTGGCTGGGGAAGCCGTACAGCATAATGCAACCATGGATGAATGCAGTGCAGCCATGAACGGCAAACTTCCGAATTACTATCCTTCAAGCTTCAAATACTCTGGAAATATTCGACGGTACTACATTGCAGCAGAGATTGAAGAGTGGGATTATGTCCCCAGTGGATGGGATAATTGGCTTGGTGTACCGGCTGAAGAGTCGTTTAGATTGGCTCAAAGTGATTACATCAAGAGCAATACATCTGTTGGAACTAAATATGACAAGGCCGTGTTTCGAGGATACACTGATGAAACGTTCACCAAAAAGATTGATCAACCAGATTGGGTTGGGCTACAAGGTCCAATTTTACGAGCAGAAGTTGGCGACATGGTCGAAATCATGTTCACAAACAAAATCCCAGATTACCCAGTCAACATCCACTCAATGGGCCTGTTTTACTCCAAAGAGTTTGAAGGAAGTGTTTACTACAACCAAAGCAAAACCAACTCTCCAGGGGATTCGGTGCCACATAACGGGTGCTTTGTTTACAAATGGCTGGTTGCGGACGATATGGCGCCTGCAGACGGGTTCCCGTCGCGGCTTTTAGGGTACCATGCATTTGTATCCATGCCGCGGGATACCAATACGGGGCTGTTTGGATCGAATATTATTTATGCAAGGGGTAGGATGGAGCAAACTATGCGGGAAAATCGCGAGTTTGTCATGGTATTTAGTGAACAGGATGAAAAGACCACCTTTTTGACCAACTCCAATGTTCAGAAATACCTTCCGGACTACTACAACAAGACGGTCAGTTCGGTGAATGATGACCCGGAATATCCAGGCATGAATTGGACATATTGGCATCCACAAGCCATGAATACCCCGAATGTACAAGGATTGATGGACGCATGTCAAACTTTTTACGTGATCAATGGGTACGCATTTTCGAACAACCCGCCGTTTGAAATGTGTGTGGATGATCCAGTGATTTGGTATGTTTACAACCTCGGCGACGCCCCTCACTCGGTGCATTGGCATGGAAATAATGTCAAAAGCGAGTCCAATGAAATGACTGTGCCTACTATTGGATCACATCCAGGTGAGTATCTAACGACAAAGATGAAGGCTGTAAACCCTGGGATTTGGCAGATCCTGTGTCATTACTTTGTGCATAATCAAGATGGGATGGACGCGTTATATACAGTACACCCAAAAGAATCGTGTCCATTCACCCCATTAACCAACTCCAAAAAACGAGTATATTAATTAATACCCCTCATAATTATCTAGATTTTTTATTTTTATTTTTATTTTTTTATTTTGTTTTTTATAATACACCACTTACCTGTTCGTTACGATTCTCACGACGATGATTTTCCACCCGTTCAAACGGCCCTAGTTGCTGTATCACAGACTGTCCGCGGTTCCTCAAAAACGTATCAACAATCGCCGCGTTTCTAGTACTACAAGCGTTCATCCATTCAAAAAGGGCCCCAATGACCGGGACCAGAGTAATCAAGAAGTCAAACGTGATATTTGCAGTCATTTTGGCATGCAAAGACGCCGGTATGCGCACTTCTTCTGCAATAGACACTATCCTCCCATGCAATGCATACATTATCAACGGACCAATTACGGGGATTAATGCGACTAATGGGGCACTCCCCAGGCCAATATCGGCCCAGAAACAGCCACAGAAACTCCGATCATGAATCCAGGCCTTTTTTACAACATGTTTCCACACTTTGCGCTCCTGCCTGGTCAGCCCATCGGGTGCCTTGCGCCGGACTTGCTCTCCATTACCATCCTTGACATAGAACGGGTCTTTGGTCTGAAAATGTTCTTCGGCTACCTCGTTCCATTGATCCAGCGCTATATCATAGCCTGGGAGCCCTTCGATCTGCTCGCTGACCTGAGCCATTGAGAGGTGGTAATTTATGATGATGACAAAAACAAGAAGCAAAGTTGGGATAATTTTTATAATCTACACATCTTTACGACGGGCCTGGTTTACATGACGTCCCCGACCAACCCGAACACCGGAATGCCTGGTGGCATCTCGTTTGTACCCAGAGATTGCAAACGGCGACATGACCGAGTCGGCACTACCAGATCCAATCCATTCGTCGAGAACCTTTTCGTTATGTTGTTTTTTCCACATGTCGTCCTTGACAGCTTTTTGGTATTCCTTTTGATCTGCTCGCAGCAAAATATTGTTTTCCGGTCGTTGTTGACGTCTAGCTGCTTTAGATTGTGGCGATGGTAGAGAATATTTATTCCCCCGGGTGATCCATTGCATGTTTTTCTTCAAGTGGATTTGGATTTTCCCATTGTCACTGACGGATACACTGCATCTTAGCAATGAGTTTAATCCACATTTTGGACAAAATTGCAACGGTTTGCCGTCTTTTGGCAATGGGCAAAGCTTGAAACATGCATGGCACCGTAACATGTAGTTTTTCACCTTTTTAATATGCAGACCATTGGTTGGATTCACCAGGTTTAATCCGATTTGTAATGCAACGTTTTGCATGGCAAAATCTCCAGTGCTCATTGCGGCTTTGAGCCGCTTGACTTGTGCTGTTGTTTCAACTTGGAATCCAAATTTCCCCCGGGCTTCTTTTTCTTCATCTTCTGGACCGATCCATCCTTCATCATCCTCAAAGTCGGCGTTGTCATCCATGATAACCTCAACCATTTGTTCGTCTTCTTGCTTTGGTTTTCGCTCCTTTTTCTTCGTCACTACTGTGAATCCATCGTCTTCTTCAGGTTGTGGTTCTTCTTCTTGTTGTTCCTCTGGTTGTTCCTCCTCTTTGTCTCCTTCAGTCAGTTTCTTTTCCTTTTCTGGTTTACCAACATTTGCGTTAATCGTCTTTTGGCCAGGATACTTTCTCAATCTCCAGTCCCCGTTATTCAACTCACATTCCAACTCATAACACAATGCAAGAATATGCAAATCTGTTGAACTCAACACGGAATAATCCCCCGTCTTTTTAGAAAACTCACTGACGATTTTAACGTATTGTGGCTTTGGTTGACGTAGTTTCAGCTTGTCGCCCCACAGCTGCAAGTTTTGACGAGCCCGTTCATCTCGAATTTCATTGTATACTGATGGTGTGGTGATAAAATTCTCACCCAAGTTGGATAGTTCTTGGAATGATTGTGTGATCAATGGACCTGCGTCCAATATTAATGTATCTATCATGGTTGTGTGTAGTATGTGGTTTGAATGGAATAGTCGAATTCTGGCTTTTTTTATCGGACGAAATTTTTTTTTTCCTACCTGCCAAAGCTTGAGCAAGTCACGTGCCGGGAACAAAAATATTTTTTAGCGCCGCACATATATAACTGCGTAAATTTGAGCACACCAATGAGCCTCAGGCGCATTGAATGATTACAAAGCTATATCACTGCCTATTGAGTTCTTCTAACAGCCCGTCCAGAATAGTTTTGTTTATGCTGTTTTTATGTACTCAAGTCAAAGAAACAGTAACGGATGCGATCATATCTGTTCTCGTTAAGCCATGAGTACCAGCTTCATGACCATTCCACTCCATCCGATCAATCACATCGTCGGTAGCTTACCCCTAATGGATTCTCGCGATGAATGAGACTAATATAGTGTTAGTTGAATTGTTTTATAAACGGAAACAGGATTATGATGGTCAATGGGCTTCGTGCTCTGGACTACAATTCCTTTCTCGAAGCATCGCCTGTCTGTACACCATACAAGTGGACTTTCGAACAGCTTTGCCGAAGGAAGATAGTAAATTCTGTACCTACAATACTTTCTCGCTCTCTCTTATCTCCTTTAACTCTGTATTGGGAAATGATTATATATACAAAGATTGTTCAACTCTATATTCATAACCTTTTAGCGATTCGCATAGAACCAATATTGATTACTAAAGCTAGTAGGTACAATTTTACGAGCACTTTATTTTATTGGATTGTTCCGTATTCTATCCTTACCAATCCTGTTTACGATATTTCGATCTTTTGGACCTATCTAGGTTGATACACACGGCTGCACCAGCCGTACCCGAAACCCACGTGACACGGAGTTTGCACGGATTTACCGATGGAAGGTCAAAGATGCCTCAGAGCCAAGGATCAGGATTAAACGCATATGCCAACTTTATACACAACACTTCACTATAAATACACGCCACAAACCAACCCACAACAACAAACTAAATTTCTTCTCCTTTCTTTCCATTATTGTTACGTTTACTAGCACTACACACGCTCACACACCATGTCTACTGCTGCGAATGTCCTCAAAGCTGAAGAAAAGCTCAAAGCTAAAGAATTTGACCAAGTGTTGAAACTAACTGAGGCAGCGATTGCTAATGACCCTACCAAGTTCAAACCTTATATACAACGATCCATTGCAGCACAACGGTTGAAGGATTATGATGAAGCCTTCAAATGCAGTGAAACAGCAATCGCCAACGCGTATCAAATGGGACGCCGAGAAGCGATCGCTGAAGGTCAAATGAGACGTGGTATTGCATTATATTATTTGAAACGATACGCTGATTCGGACCTGTCGTTTCATTTGGCTGAACAATACGGATGTAAAGACAAGTCTTTGGATTTGTGGAAATCAAAAGTTGAAGACAAGCTTGAAGATGGCGGGGAAGAAGTGGTGATTGATGACATTCCAATGGATTCAATGGTCAAGGAAGAACAAAAACCAGCTGCTGCCGAAAAGAGTAAGATTGTGGAATTGGATGATGACGATGAAGATGTCAAGGCTGCAGTGGAAGAAAAGAAGGAATTTCAAAAGGCTGTCAAACCTCCAACAATCAAACCATTTGATGACAAGGTACGACACGACTATTATCAAAACAAGACAACTGTCAACGTTTCATTGTTTATGAAAAATGCACCAAAGGAAAGTACTAATGTTGAATTTACAACTACAAGTGCTACAGTTAAAACAGTCCAGCCTACTGATGGGTCTCCATTTGAATACACGCTCAACTTTGCTCATAGTATCGACAGTGAAAAGAGCACATTCAAAGTATTTGGCACCAAGATTGAATTGACCTTGGTCAAACAAGATGACACGCAGTGGAAGGCTTTGATTAACGAAACTGAACCAGCTGCTAGTACAGCAGTAACTCTTGATCAAATGAGAGAAGCATTGAATGAACCAAAACTACCACCAGTTAACGGAAGCAAGAACTGGGATCAGCTAGCCACTGCTGAATTGGAAGAACTAGCAAAGACTGAAAAGGGCGTTGGAGATACAAGTGATTTTTTCCAAACATTATTTGCTGATTCTGATGAAGATAGTCGTCGAGCCATGATGAAGAGTTATATCGAGTCCAATGGTACAGCCTTGTCTACCGATTGGAGTGATGTCAAGGATAAAAAGTATCCAGTTGATCCGCCAAGTGGTATGGAAGCCAAGAAGTATTAAAAAAAAAAAAAAAAAACCCCAGAATTTTTTTTAAATTTTTTTAGTTGACGTTGTTTTCTTCACAAAAAGTTACTAGCCTTTTGATTGACGTGATCCATAATCTTGTCGTATCACTTTTCATGATATTTGCCCCATTTCCCGAATTACCGGTGATTCTGCTAAGATTTGACCGGGCATGAATCCCCACTGCAATAACTCCGACTGGCCATGCTGCATTGCCGATACTTAGATTAGTGTATTCTTCGTTTGCTTTGTGATAGTTTTTTTGTTGTAATGCAACTAGTACTTTTTTCAGTGGCGATACCATGTCTCCAATTGAATCGGTTCGTAATATACTCAACAATGGATCGAGACTTGATTTGGTCTGTTCGGCTAATTGACCAGATTTTGAATACTCATCAACCAAATGACGAATATAAACACGTATTTTCAATTTCTCATTGCTCTCATTCCCTTCAATCGTATAATCCCCCTTTTCCAACAACTCATCCTCTTGTTTGATACATTCTCGCTTATGATGTCGACTAACCAACTTTTTCATCCGTTTATACCGCTCCATTTCCGTTTCACCATCAACATCCTCAGATTCTCCAAGTTCTTTTAGTTTCGTCTTTACCTCGTCTGGCGTCATATCTAGCTTTCTTTCTTCCAAAGTACGACGTTTTTGAGGTTTATGCTCGACCTGCCGCTCCAACTCGCGCTGTCGTTTCATCTCCTCCTTCTTTTTCCGCCGTTCTTCTTCTTCTTTGAGTCTCTCCTTTTCAACATCTCCGTATTTCACTTTACCATCCTTTGCATACTTTTCAGTCTCCTTTTTCTTCTTATCGATTTCGCCTTTAATTAGCGCTGAAAAGTCCATTACTTTTTTGGTATATTATACAATATTAAAAAAATCGACTGTTTGGGAAGTTTAAAAAAAAAAACAGCAGAAAGCTGGTTTCTACACTCATCACTCATCATTCATCACTCAAAACACCACGATGAACAACAACGCCGCCGTCAAACCGGAACCACAATCACCCGGGTTTGAAGACGATGTATCATTATCTCCTTCTCCTACTCCAGAAGATGGAGGTAGTACCTCCGCTGGTGGCGCTACTGCTGGTGGTACTGCTGATCTCGTAGACGAACCACTAGAGGACGACGACCTTGATTTGGACATGTCCGGAGCCGACTCCAAAGTATGGCTGGTGCGACTGCCCAAATTCCTAATGGATCGATGGAAAACAAAGGAACATAATGGTGAGTCACTTGGGAAAGTCAAAATTCGTACCGACGTTCCTCAGGGTAAAGATTGGCAAGTGCGACTAGAACTAGACGACAATCAAGAATTGAATCGCGATTTGCCTAAAAGTTACGATATTAATCTGACTAAGCGGGTGGTGGATAACACGTATTGTTTCACAGAAAAGGATTTGCCCAAGTACAAAAAAGCCAAGACAGATGCATTAAGTTCAGAAGGTCAGAACCAAGAAAAGGAAGCCCGCGAGCAAGTAAGACAGAATGCACGGTCCAAGGGCAAGTTCAAGTATTATAACAAGGATCGGGAAAAGACTTTTGTACCGTTTGTGAAAACTATTCCAAAAAGGACCGCATTGGTTGGTACAGTGTGTCATGAATGCAGTGTGCAGCCGGATATTAATGATCCAAATTACCGCAAGATTATCAGTCAAAGAAGAGAGCAATTGCAAACTGCGCCACCAGATCGAGAACGAGTAACTCTACTGGAGAACATCCCTGGGGTCAATGCACCGACTCTTGGTGGATCAATGTCTA
The DNA here is from genome assembly GCA_030557665.1 of Blastobotrys apis. Taxonomy (NCBI): domain Eukaryota; kingdom Fungi; phylum Ascomycota; class Dipodascomycetes; order Dipodascales; family Trichomonascaceae; genus Blastobotrys; species Blastobotrys apis. The sequence continues at coordinate 152,691 of JAKTPN010000340.1, forward strand.
GAGCAGGGCCATCATTTATTCGAGCACAAAAGCGTGATCCAAAGAACACTGATGGAAAGGCTACCCGAATGCCCAAGAATGAGTTGTTGGATACCTTGTTTAAGCTCTTTGAGGAATACGATTATTGGTCAATGCGCGGGTTGCGAGAGAGAACCAGACAACCAGAGACATATCTCAAAGAGGTGCTGGAGACGATGGCTGTACTGAACAAAAAGGGCCCCTATGCAATGAGGTATTCTTTGAAATCGGAATTCAAGCACATCAAGGGAACTACCAATTCTTTATCCGATTACATGTCGAATCAAGGAATTGAAGTGAATGATGGTGGAGAAGGTGGTGAAGGCGAGGATGAAGGTGAAGGAGACGACGAGGATGAAGAGATGGAGACTGTGGATCTAACTTAATTATAATATATGTCAATGAATGAAAGGAAAAGGAAAAGGAAAAAATTCTAAAAATCCCTGCTTTGTCTATGCGGTATATTTTACGACGTACTTTAGGGCTGGCCCGCCGCAGGAGAGACATGAACGCCTTTAATTTTAAACTTTGTCTTAGAAATTATGCGAAATACATAAGGTTTTTTTTTTTACGTACCTACAGCTAGAGCTAGAATCATGACTAGAACTGGATATACTAGCAGGATATATAGATTTTAAAGTTTTTGTTCAGTAAGACAGGGGAGGTACCCAAAAAACGGAGCGGAGCCACTAAAACCAATCTTTGATTCTAACCTATATATATATATATGTAAAAAGGGTGCCTGCAAAGCATCCTGTGCATAAATTGGTTTTAGTATTATTACTGTCCTGTTACAATCAAGCATGATGCAAACCAGCAGCACCAGCAGAATCACCGACAATGTGGAGAATTATACAGGGTTGGATAGTGACAAGTTCGAGGCGATCAGGCGACACCGGGATATCGACGGGGCAGAGTTTGTATATGCACCAAAAACTTCCAAAAAGTACTGTCGGCCTACATGTGGAGCTCGGCAAATCAAGAGTAGAGAGGACGTGGTTATATTTGAATCATGGAAACAAGCTCATAGTAGCGGATTAATTCCATGTAAACGATGCCATCCAGATCAGCTTGAGGAGGTTCGGTTCGAACCGCCGGTGGCCAAGGTGCGCCGCATCTGTGAACTCATTTTGAGAAACCCAAAAATCTCATGGGCTAAAGCTGTCAAGCAGGCAGGGTTTTCAAAACATCATGGCCATAGGACTTTTAAAAGTATGGTGGGAATGACTCCGGTGGTGTATGCAAAGTTGGTGGTTGATGATTATGAACTGGCCAAAGAAAAATGTGAAAATCTGGGTGATAATGATAATGATGGGGAGATTGAGTTGGTGGACGATATGGTATTAACGGAACGACTGGATGACGAAATCAAATCTCCATTATTTCCAACACCTCCAGTAACACCAACAGACGAGAATGACTCTTTCCATGTATGCATAATGCAACTATACGCTCCAACAATAGTACTACTGGACTATGAAGTCGCCGAGATATACCAACAAGATCTCCCATCGCCGGTATCAACTCCACCCCCAGTGCCGTCGGCTTTATTCAAATGGCCAGATAACAACAACCGTCAGAAACCGGATCCCACGACTCCATATCGCATTGATAGGTTTGATCAGTATGCCACGTTGATGTAGCCAATTAAAAATAAGAATGGAAAACAAGATCCAAACAGTGGACAAGTGCCGTATCTCTTTAGCGCCCGGTTAGCTAATCACTGAAACAGTGGACTTGGTCCCCGCAGATTTCATATCACAATATTTGTATCCGAAGCTAAGCGGAAAAACCAACCCTTAAAAAAAACATCCACACAATCCAAGGCCACCTGACAAGTTATAAAAAGAGGGGAGTCTGCTCTCTTTTTTTTTTTTTTTTGTTTTTTTCTTCTCTCTCCCGTTTACCTATCATTGAGTATGAAATCTGAAGTGGAAAAGTCCTTAGGGAAAGTTAGTCAGTTGTATACTGAACATCAACAACTATGCAACCAATTGTCTGTGTCTCACAATAAAATCACCGAGGCAATTACTGGGTTGCAACAAGCTTCTACTACCCACGAAGGTGAAGATAAGCAGGATTTGGAACAACTTCTTGAAGAAGTCAAAAAGTTGTACAAAACTCAACGTGAATTGAGTGACCAACTAGCTCTATCTAATGTCCAAGTGGTCAACAAAATAGATAGTCTTGAAAATGGATTGAATAATGATGGTGATAATACCGAAGAAGAAACATCAACTGCTGAGACTGCAGGGAAATGGGGTAATCGAGTCATTCTAACTACTTATCCAACCCAATCAGGTATCTCACCAGTTCCATTGCAGTGGGGTAATATAACTCCATATCTACGTGGTCCAATTGTTGTATCTCGGTCTCCATCAACAATCAAACGGCGAAATGCCATCGGAGCGCATTCGGGATCTTACTCTATCTATCATGCATTGGCGGTCGCTATCAATGATCTGCCGGCAGATCACAAGCCGGACTTCACCAACGCCCAACCGCCGGTTGACGTTGGACCTTTTCCACAGTGGGGGGATCCAAAGAAGATTGTATCAATGGATCCATTTGGCCATATGGCTCCATGGTTGTTTGGTAAGTCTCATAAAGATGTTGATATCAGACCAACTATTGCAGTCACCAAGGCTCATATGCAGCTGTCGGAGATCCGAGATGAAGTGGCTGCAGGAAAACTGCAGGTTGATGGCCAGGTAGTTTTGAACCAAGAAGGTGATTTGGCAGTTACCAAGGTCGCAGTAGAACCAGTATGGTATTTACCAGGTGTTGCAGAACGGTTTGGAATTTCTGAAGCTACATTGAGACGAGCATTATTTGAAGATACTGGAGGATCATATCCAGAATTGATCACTCGAAATGATATCAAGGTGTTTTTACCACCAATTGGAGGAATGACAGTTTATATTTTCGGTGATCCAGCCAAGGTATCAGATTCCGATTCTAAACTAGCATTACGGGTACATGATGAATGCAACGGGTCTGATGTATTTGGGTCTGATATTTGCACATGTCGACCATACCTAACATTTGGGATTTCTGAAGCAGTCAAACAAGCTCAACAAGGAGGAAGTGGAGTTGTCATTTATTTCCGAAAGGAAGGACGAGCGTTGGGTGAAGTTACCAAGTATTTGGTCTACAATGCCCGAAAGCGAGGTGGGGATTCTGCTGCATTGTATTTCAAACGGACCGAAAACATTGCTGGGGTTAAAGATATGCGGTTCCAAGTGTTGATGCCAGATATTCTTCATTTCTTGGGCATTTCGAAAATCGACCGCATGTTATCCATGTCCAACATGAAGTATGATGCAATTGTTGAACAGGGTATCCCTATCATTGAACGGGTACCAATTCCGGATGAAATGATCCCACCCGATAGTCGAGTTGAGATTGATGCCAAGATTCATTCTGGGTATTTCACCAGTGGCAAGGTGTTGACTACTGAGGAATTGACCAATGTCAAGGGCCGTTCATGGGAAGATTTCGATCACTAGTCTCGGTCTACTCAAATTAGTTTCTAGGCTTTTAAATAAATATATGTACGGACGCCGCGTAGGCGAATCAAATCAAGATCTAAGTTTAGATACGCGCTATCAGTGGGAACATACAACCGGGTAACCCGCTTTTCCCCAACTTTTCGCCACCCGAGTCAACTTTACGGGAAGTCTTACAGCGCTTAGCTTGCGGGCGCGCCGCCCAACTACCCAAGACCCGACCTAACCCATGCCCAGCCTCCGCTTAAAATTCCCCCGAGAAAAGGGAGGCGTAGTTCGTTAAGCGCCCGCCCCTCACACAAAAAGACCAACCACATCAATTTATTAGTGCTCTCCTTAAAATCCGGTGCTTTTATTTGCTTTCCTCCCGCTTGGCGCTTGTCTTTTTTTTTTTTTTTTTTTTTTTTTCCTCTCTCTTTTTTCCTTTCCTTTTCCTTCTTCTTTTACCTTCTCCCCTTTAAACATTGTCGTTGCGACAAACTATCGAAAATAACCAGTTTGACACAGTTTCTTAACAACTCTTTTTAACCAACTAAAAACACACACATTATACACAATGGAAGGTATGTTATTCAATCTTTGTCAATTTATCAAAGTTTGAGGGTGAATTTTTCACTTTCAAGCCGACACGTGTACTCAACAAAATACTAACAAAATCATAACAACAGACGAAGTCGCTGCTGTATGGACACATTTTTTTTCTGGAAACAACAACGAACAATTTAAAACTAACAATCTCTCTAGCTCGTTATTGACAATGGTTCTGGTATGTGCAAAGCCGGTTTCGCCGGTGATGACGCTCCACGAGCTGTGTTCCCATCCATCGTTGGTCGTGCCCGACACCCAGGTATGATGGTTGGTATGAACCAAAAGGACTCTTACGTTGGTGATGAAGCTCAAAACAAGCGAGGTATCTTGACCCTTAAGTACCCAATTGAACACGGTATTGTTACCAACTGGGACGATATGGAAAAGATTTGGCATCACACTTTTTACAATGAATTGCGTGTAGCTCCTGAAGAACACCCAGTCTTGTTGACTGAAGCTCCAGTTAACCCAAAGAGTAACCGAGAAAAGATGACTCAAATTGTCTTTGAAACTTTCAATGCTCCAGCTTTCTACGTTTCTATTCAAGCTGTTCTTTCATTGTACGCTTCTGGTCGAACTACTGGTATTGTATTGGATTCTGGTGACGGTGTTACCCACGTTGTTCCAATTTATGCCGGGTTTTCCTTGCCACATGCCATCAAGCGAATTGATTTGGCTGGTCGAGATTTGACTGAACATTTGACCAAGTTGTTGACTGAACGAGGTTATCCTTTCACTACTTCTGCTGAACGAGAAATTGTTCGAGAAATCAAGGAGAAGTTGTGTTATGTTGCTTTGGACTTTGAACAAGAATTGCAAACTGCTGCTCAATCCAGTTCTTTGGAAAAGAGTTATGAATTGCCAGATGGTCAAGTTATTACCATTGGTAATGAACGATTCCGAGCTCCAGAAGCCTTGTTCCACCCATCTGTTTTGGGTTTGGAATCTGCTGGTATCCATGAAACTACCTTCAACTCTATTATGAAGTGTGATGTTGATGTCCGAAAGGAATTGTACAACAACATTGTCATGTCTGGTGGTACTACCATGTATCCAGGTATTGCTGAACGAATGCAAAAGGAAATTACTGCTTTGGCTCCATCTTCTATGAAGATTAAGATCATTGCTCCACCAGAACGAAAATACTCTGTGTGGATTGGTGGTTCTATTTTGGCTTCTTTGGGTACTTTCCAACAAATGTGGATCTCCAAGGCCGAATACGACGAAAGTGGACCATCTATTGTCCACCGAAAGTGTTTCTAAACTGGCCTCTTTTAGTGTTGGTTTTTTTTTTTTTGATACTTTGTGTGTAACATTTATAAACTTGAACAAAAAAAAAAAAAGTAGTTTCTGAGAAATGTCTAAAAAACAATGATTGTAGTCTAAAAGCGATGATAGTAAAAAAGAATTGTAGTATAGCTTGTTGAAAAGTCAATTTTTTTAAATAGTCTTACATTAAATTCATACATAAAATTCCCCCCGTTGTGTTTGTGTGTGTGTGTGTTTATTCTAGAGTTTCAACCGGGTCACAAGAGCAAAACAAGTTCATATCACCATAAGTATCATCCAATCGTGTCGTGGTTGGCCAGAACTTTCGTTCCTTCAAGTATGGCAATGGATAAGCAGCTTGTTCTCTTGTATATGGACGGTCCCATTCAGAAGAGACCAAATCTTGTTGAGAATGTGGAGACATTTTCAAAACGTTGATATCCTTTGGCATGCTGCCGGATTCAACCTCGGAGATTTCCTTTCGAATGGAAATCAATGCATCACAGAACCGGTCCAATTCAGCCAATGATTCGGATTCAGTTGGCTCAATCATCAACGTGTTGGCCACTGGCCAAGACATTGTTGGAGCATGGAACCCGTAATCTTGCAACCGCTTGGCGATATCAATAGCTTCAACACCACAAGTAGCCTTGAAACCTCGTACATCCAAGATAAACTCGTGTGCACACTTGTCTGCAGAATTGGTGTACAAGATTGGATAATGGGAAGACAGTCGATCCTTCATGTAATTGGCGTTTAACAATGCCATTTGAGTAGCCTTCTTCAAACCCTCAGCTCCCATCATCTTGATATAAGCCCAAGAGATTGGCAAAATGGATGCAGACCCCCATGGAGAAGCGGCAATAGACTTGATAGACCGAGCATCTCGTTCCATATCAACAACAGAATGGCTTGGCAAGAATGGTTCCAAATGAGATTTGACACCAATTGGCCCCATACCTGGACCACCACCACCGTGTGGAATACAAAATGTCTTGTGCAAGTTCAAGTGACAAACGTCGGCTCCAATTTCACCTGGAGATGTGAGGCCGATTTGAGCGTTCATGTTGGCACCATCCATGTAGACCTGGCCACCATGACTGTGAACAATATCAATAGCCTTCTTCACACCTGGTTCAAATACACCAAAAGTAGATGGATATGTGATCATAACAGCAGCCAATTTCTCCTTGTATTTTTCAGCCTTGGCTTCCATATCAACCAAGTCCAATTCACCAGATGACGTACACTTGATTGACACAACCTTGAGACCACAAACAGCTGCAGATGCTGGGTTGGTACCGTGAGCAGAGACAGGAATCAAGACAATGTTTCGTTGAGATTCACCATTGGCCTCGTGATATGCCTTGATTGCTCGCAACCCAGTGTATTCGCCAGCAGCACCAGAGTTTGGTTGCAAAGACATGGCGTCAAACCCGGTGATATCAGCCAAATCAATTTCCAATTCCTTGATCAACACAGAGTATCCCTTGGCTTGGTCTCGTGGAGCAAACGGATGGATAGAGTTGAGTTCTGGCCAGGTAACTGGTGCCATTTCAGTGGTAGCGTTTAGCTTCATGGTACAAGAACCCAATGGAATCATGGAGTTGGCCAATGACAAATCCTTGGTTTGCAAGTGATGAATGTATCTCAAAGCTTCAGTTTCACTGTGGTACTTGTTGAAAACTGGATATTGAAGAATATCACTCTTTCGAGCAAATCCAGCTGGCAAGTCTGCAAGCTTTTCAACTTGTGGAGCAGAAACACCAAACACGGCACACAAGTCTTCGACATCCTTGCCCACGATAGTCTCATCCAAAGAAACAGAAACATGAGAATCATCAACCTTGAACAGATTAATTCTGAATTCTTGAGCAGCCTTGGTAACCACAGCGTCAGCGTTTCCAACATTAACAGTCAAAGTATCAAACCAAGTCTTGTTGACAACTTCATGCTTGGTACCAATGGCTTGAGCAAGAGCAGTAGTAGCAGTGTAAACCTTGTTGGCAATATTCTTCAACCCCTCTGGACCGTGGTAAACTGCGTACATTGCCGCCATGTTGGCAAGCAAAGCTTGAGCAGTGCAAATGTTAGAAGTGGCCTTTTCTCGCTTGATATGCTGTTCACGGGTTTGCAAAGCCAATCGATAGGCAGGGTTGCCCAATCGATCCTTGGACTTGCCAATCAATCGACCTGGCATTTTTCGCTTTTCAGAATCAGCCACCGCAAAGAATGCGGCGTGTGGTCCACCGTATCCAAATGGCACACCAAACCGTTGAGAGTTACCAAACACAATATCGGCATTGAATTCACTTGGAGGCTTGAGAACTGTCAATGCGAGTAGATCAGTAGCAACAGAAACAACACCGCCATTGGCATGAACTTGGGCAGACAAATCCTTCCAATCTTCAAGAGAACCATTGGTAGCTGGGTATTGAACCAACACACCAAATGCATCTTTACCGTCACCCTTTGGCAACCCAACCTTGACTTCGATACCAAAATCACCAGCTCGAGATTCCAACACATTCAAAGTCTGTGGGTGAACACCTTCATCGACATAGTAAACCTTTCTCTTGCCTCGCAATTGATGGAAAGACATCATCATTGCTTCAGCTGCAGCAGTAGCTTCATCCAACAAGGACGAGTTAGCCACGGCCATACCAGTCAAATCAGCAACCATAGTTTGGAAATTCAACAAGGATTCTAATCGACCTTGGGAAATTTCTGGTTGATATGGGGTATATGAAGTGTACCAACCTGGGTTTTCTAGCACATTTCGTTGAATAACTGGTGGTACAATGGTACCATAATACCCTTTACCGATAAATGATCGGTACATTTCATTTTGAGATGCAATATCCTTCAACCGTTTAGTCAATGCAGATTCACTCAATCCTTCAGCTGGAGAGACGTTCAATGGTCGGTTAACCAACACATCAGGGGGGACCACCGATTCGACAAATCCGTCAATTGAATCCTTGCCAACAGTTTTCAACAAGGTATTCAAATGCTTATCAGAGCTTGATCCATTGTGTCGTCGAGCATATGTGTCAAGTGGATCTAGCACACCTGCGCATTTGACAGAAGATGTAGCAAAAGTTCGTACCGCCAACCGTTTGGTTGTTGCTAGACGGCTGATACGAGTAGCACTAAGAAGAGCTCGTCCAGACATCTTGATGTTTCGTTAGTATTTGGAATAAAAAAGGATAGTGGTGGAAGCACATACGATTATTTTCAAAGGAATGAACTCTGTAGATTTTGTGAATTGAAGAAGAAAAATAGAAATAGCAGGAAAAGAGGGTGAATCTATCCCTTTTATTCAAAAATTTTCGGCAATGTGTAACTCGTGTCTGTATAGAGCACCGGGCTTGACTCAGTGAAAATTCAGAGACAATTGAACCAAGGAACAAAGCTGGAGGCTGGAGAGATAATGCACGACAAGAACCCGGGTCACGTTTTTTTCCAGCCTCGGCGAAACCCGGGCACGCAGTATTTAGTGAGTGGGTGAGGTTTGACCCGGTGAAAAGTGATGTGGGGGGGAAATTTTTGGGAGAGGAGAGAGAGCGGCAATTACCGAATTTTTAATGTGGAATAAAAGTAAAATGCATTTTTGTAAAAGTGAGTTTACGATGTTTTTTTTTTTATACATGCTTTGATCTCTTTGGAGATGATGGCGATCCTATGATAGGGGTAGCCCTTGGTTCATCAGGATGATGGATCGCAGTATTTGGTATCACTTCGGTGATGGACGGTCGTTTTAACCCACTGCTTCTATTCGTGCGCTGTTCTTGTTGAGCTAGTTCGGATGGTAGAGTGAAATTTTGTGTTTGTTCGTTTTCCGCTATATCATCATGCGGAGAAGTGGTCTGTTCTTGTTCTTGTGAAAGAGGTGGTTCATCAAATTGATATGCCGTTGACATGCGAGACACCATGCGTTCATAATACTGATTCAACAAGTGAACTTTTGGCACGATTTTATAATCCACTCTGACCAAAAACTCTACTTCTAGCAGATTCAATTCCACTCTTGATAGCCCGCCTACTTTTGCATAATGAGAGTTTGTACAAAACGAATCACACAAGCCTTTTGACCCGACCATTGCGGCAGTGATCATGAACCGATGCACCGTTAATGAATTGATGTTAAACGTCTTGTATGTCGTGCACAGCAAATCAATATAATAAATAATACTCAACATGATGGACTTTTCCAAACTGCAAAACTTGGTCATCCGGACCATGTAATCGTAGATACTAATCCCCGGTGGAGATCGTGAATGGAACCGCGTCAACTGGTCTGCGTCAAATGGCAACGCATCGTTCAACTGGACGAGTTCTTGAAGCATTGAAGCCACCAGGATGATCAGATCAGATGTCGAACATTCAAAAAAATTGCGAGGAATCGTCTTTGGTTCTTGTTGTTGTTGCTGACGTTGTTTCTCTTGTTCTTCTTGTTCTTTACGTTTGCGTTCTTCCTCTGCAGCAAGAGCCGCCTTTCGCTCTTTTTCCTTCTTCCTACCACGACCTACCAGTGGCATTGTTTTTTTTTTATTTTATTCTAAACTGTAATATACATTCAACGCGGATGGACGAGAAAGAATGAATCTAAAGAAATGGGTGGGAATAATGGTTCTGTGATTGTGTCTTTGGTGTGCGAGGTGCGAGGTGCGGTTGCTAGCAAAATTTGTTGGGCGCGCGCCACTGGAAATCGGCGGAGAAAAATGTGGATACGGCTTGTTCTATAGTTGATATACAAGAAATGATGATAAAAAAAATGTTTATGAATAAATAACTACCTTCGGTAAATTTTTCTTCTTTTTTTTAAGATTAGTAGGAGTAGTGTTAAGAATAAGAATTGCGGATTTTTGAAAAAAATCTGAAAGTGCATCTCCGCCAATCAAAACGGCATGTGCCACTAACCGCGCCTGAGAAATAGTCGCCATCACCTTCAATGCAATTTTCAGCGGTGGACATGAAGGAAAAAGTATTCTTACCTCCAAAAACTCTCCAGTTTCATATAATTCATCTGATGTCTTGTCCCGTCCTGGTTGCTGCACTCGTGTTTTAGTTGACGCCGCACCCACAGCGGCGTGTCTTTTCGGCCCATTTTCACCCAGAGCTACTGTTGCACACACGCGACTTGCCAAAATCAAACATCACGGCCCTCCCATCCGGCCTGATGAGGATATTCCTTGGGGATATATCCTCATGCACCACACCACGGCGGTCGATCTCCTTGACCGCATCAATCACCGCGACTCGATCGTCGCCGGTACATGGTTCACGGCCGTCGATGTACTCCAACAGCAGGTAGAAACTTACGTGGTTTGGTGACCTCCCATGGAAATACACGCCGTATTGGTACATCTCCGGCACGCAATCCAGCCCTCTCAACGCCTGGTACGCCGCTACTTCGTTATAGAATAGCTGCGGGGAGGATTGTGTATACCGTGGAGCCTGGGGGTCAGTAAAACTGACCAACTTCAGTATCATCCTTGTCGTCGCTTTTGGCGAATTGAGTTTGACTTGGTACACGCTGGACAAAAAGTCCTCGCCCTCTTGCAACGCAGTCATTACTTTGAGGTTGTCTCTACAAAGCCGCGCTGGGTTGTCCAGCCCGGATTCAGCATGTTCCACTTGCAGTTTGATGGCTTTTGGAATTCCACGATAATTACCGCCTTTAAAACCCTCGTGCTTGAATTTTTTGATTTCCAGTACCCTTCTTTCAGTCGAGTCTTCCAGCTTTCGCTTGATGCCCAAGCCGCCACCTCCATCATATGTATCGACTCCTTCCAAGACTACTTGCGACGCTGAATCCTTGTCGCCGGCCCAATCAGCTGCTACAGCAACTTTAGTCGTTGTTGTTGTGTTGCTCGTCGCCAACTTGGCAGCAACACTTTCCATGCGCTGGTGTAACCGTTCGAGTTTTATGCTGCCAACACTCGTCGATGCAGTGCGAGAGGGATGTACCTGTTGGATTATATTCTTTGCAATATCATCATCGCCAACACCGGTCTCTTTTGCACCAGAAACAGCGGCTTTGAAGACGCTCGTACGTATGCTTGTCGTCCCCGCACAATCTTCGTCGTCTGTATTCTTCGCCCGGGCGTCAACGAGTTCAAAGCAACCCAGCTGTTCATATCCATCGTCAGCATCTAATGTATACACGATATAACGACCAAGCAAGTCGTCCTCAGCGGGCCATTTATCAACGTCATGGCCCATCGTTGTTTTAAGACTATCACGCAACAAGAGAGACATAATTTGAGACGCAGCGTGTGCGTGCTACTGCAGCGCGACTCGCTATGTGTCATTTTCAGCGGGAGCGGAAATGGAGGCACGCGACTGCATTTAAGGTTTAAGATTGGTAGACTCTATAGTTCCCCGAGGAGGAATATATATGATGAAAAGTTGCAATTGGGAACTAAATTCCAACTCTTACGGTGTATTTGACACTCTGATCATGCAGCGGAGCGGACAGCCGCACCTACGGCGGCGAGTTTACGTCATTTTCAGGAACTTTTTATTAGTTAATTTCAACACAGTAATCTACGCGCTAGAGACGCCTTTGTAGGATTCATAAACGTTTTTTTCCTGTCATCCACCGTAGTCGACGACTTTTTCGTCGCAATCTTTGGACAATGTACTCGTTTGTGTATCGTTGGCGTTCTTGGGCGTTTACGAATAATGACTGTCGCCATACTCTCATTACAGCTATCATCGTCCATCTCCATCTCCATCTCCATGTCCATGATTTGGGCTTCTTCCCGTTGGTTCCGCCGAATCGGCGTCCTGACTCGATACTTGTCCTTCTTCTTCACCTTCTTCACCGAGTTTACCACTGGTATAACCTCTGATTTCCTCGCTACTGGTGTACTGTTACGCGCAGGCGTACCAATCGATTTCAACCGGCCCATTCTCGGCGTCAACCGCCGTTGCTTGATCTTCGCACTGCGTCCACCACTGCTACTTGGTATCATCACGTTCATATCTCTCGGTTGTAACGGGTCTCTAATCGGTATTTTGTAGTCCAGGTATGCTGTTGCTGCTGCTGCTGCTGCTCCACCATCCGGAGGTGGACGAGGTAAACTCGACGGCGGCGGCGTCTCATCGTCACCATCGTAATCCATATCAAAATCCGGGTTGGATATATGTGTGACGACACGAGGGGTATCTCCATCCGGGTCGAAAGTGTTGTAAAGGTCGAGTTTTGATGCGTAATGCTCAAGGATCATGAATTCTAGCGTTTCTTGAAACCCAGCGGTGGAATATATCCCTCCATACATCTCCACACACACGCGACGAGCGTCCTTTGCAATCTCACTAAACGTTTTGGTATACTGTGTCATAGCATGCGTCCTGGCTATAGCATGCCGGGTATTCCGAGGACGGGCCATGACGCGCTGGTCGATTTGGGTCGCAAACTCGTAGCAATTGTCCATTAGCAAAAAAAAATGTTGGGAGACAAGAGAGAGAGACAAGCCACTTTTTCCGTCTTCACAAACACAAAATGTCAGATCAAGCTTGTCATCCTCATGCCTGTAGAATCCAAAGTACGAAGGAAAAAAAAAAAAAGGATTTTTATTTTAAGACTAACCTGATAGACTGTCTTCAATCAAATGGGTACAACGAATCCAAATGCACCAAACTCATTGACGAATTGTATGCATGTTGCGACCGGTTCTACAAGGAAAACGGCACCGATTCAACCAAACCAATTGCATGTCCAAAGCCAGATTTGTTAAAACTCAAGCTAGAACAACGCCAATCCAGTTCAATCGATGCAAAGTTACATAAATAAAAGGAACATGATAATAATGTATGAAGAGAGCCACGATACAATCACAATGAATAGAAAGTACGATTCAAAGGGCCGTAAAAACAAAAAAACCCACGTTGGAGTTGATTGGCATTATTCTTAGGACTTTTACCCTAGCACGCATTTTGGAAATCCAAACGAGTGATCTGAAAAACTGACATCACCCCGTGACTCTGGGCGCCTGTGTAAAAGACATTGTATGAAGAAGAAGAAAAGGAAAATTTTTGGAACTTTCATGGCCCTTTTTATATTGGAATTTTTTCTTACCCCGTTCTGAAATTTACACACTCGAAAAAAAAAAAAAAACCAATTGCAATATTAATACAACACTACAGTCTTACTAACTTCAACCAAAGCAGTCAAAGATTTTCTCCAAGTAGTCCACTCTGGCGTATAATCCAACACTTCATCCAATGCTGGGATTTTCCGTTTGAGTTCTCCGTCAACGGAAACCTCCATATCGTATTCACTCCATGCACATTTCACTTCAACCCCCAAAAAATCGTCTTGATCGTCTCCGTAATAAGGAACCCACTCAAACCCGACATGGTATACCGGGTTTTCCCAGTCGAGTGAGTACAATGTGAATGAATTGGCTCCATGACGAAATGTGTGCTGTTTCACATCACTCACCGTACCATTTGGTCCGTCTTTGTAGACGAAAATCTTGCGTACTGGAGACCCACCATTGTCACCTGTATGGAACCCTGGAGAGTTAAAGTTGATAGAACAAACCCGGTTCTCAGGAGCTGTAATATAAACCTCACCCTTGTTAGGTCCTTTATTCATATCACTAGCAAGTTTCGCTTCCACGTTTAACCAGTCGGAGTAATTCGCCGATGGTAATACCCATGGTCTTGGACCTTCATAGGTACATTTCGCTCCCGTGGTTTTACCAGCACAGTAGTAATTATACCCAGATTGTTTCACCGATGGGATGGTATCCAGAATGCCTGTCAAATACTCCATTGGAGCCCCGGTAGACAACTCCACAACCGGCTTTGCATCTGGCATGTCAAGGTTGATCTTTTGAACAAAATATCCAGACAATGGCCATTCGTAGGTAAATGGGAACGCAAACAATGCACGGGCACCTGAAATCGCCACAATTCCAAGCAAAAAAATGGCGAAAATGCTATGAGTTCTGTGGATGAACGGTACCACCAATAGCCCCAAATAAATCGCATATCCAGTAATCGCAGCAAACATTAGCGGGAACAACTGATCTGTATCCGGCACAGTATCATGCATTGCATCCATAGAAACACAAATCATGCTAAACAAGCAAACCAATGCAATCGGCACAACCACCAAGAATTGAATGCTCCAATCATAACTCAAACTCTTGCGTGCGGCGTTCTTGAGCCGCATCAACCGCCGGTGTTCTGGTGATTCCGATACTGGTTCTCCAGCGTTGTTGTTAGCCCCACGTTCGTCCGCACTCAACAATGATGTTCTCTCATTAACATCCCCATCTTCACCTTCATCATCATTATGGTCTACTTTTGGTCTCGCTACAATCAACCCCAAGAGACCCAAAAATACCGCGGTAAACGTGAGATAGTACAAAATCGTCGGAATATACAACCCGCTCAACTCAGACTTCAACTCCAATACCGTCGCACCAACCAAATTAGCCCACCAAAAAACCAAAAGCTCAATAAACAAGATCAATTTCTGGTCATGTACCGGCTTGAGATAAGAGGCCAACCCTAGGATAGCATAGTTTACAAACAAAAACACTGCACCAAGTGCAATCATTGGCGCATACAACTGAGAAGTCAAAACCAACGGATTCAAAGCCTTGATCCAAATAGAACAACCAGCTGTAACCAAAGAAGAAACAACAATCGAAACAATCCCTCGACCCCATCCTCGATACCCAACATCCCAAGCATGATGCTTGTATACCAAAGTCAGCATCAACCCAATGACAACCGGACCAACAACCAACCCAGCAATGTTCCATTTGGCCACATCTTTAACCCCAGCGGCAAACAAATACCCGCCAATGTCAAAAAACACTGCTGGTTGCAAATCATTAGCGTCCGGTTCACCAGCGTCGATCATGCTCAGCGTCGTAGAAAGACCAGCACCGAACATGTGGGAAATAGCTTCAACACTTGAAGCATGGATATTATCCCGCCGAGAATGATACAAAGACCGAGATTTGTAAAATGCGACATCCACACCACGGAACCCCCGTTCGGCATATACTTTGTAATCTGTTTGACTACTAACCACTCCGCTTTGAAACCCTTGTTGCATCAACGACGATCCATGCGCATCCTTTGCGGTTTGATAATGCTTGACGGAATCATAATCAGTAGCTCTGAACAAAACTGGTTTACCATTGGCACCAGCACCTTCAAGATTGACAAAATATTCAACTTGGTTACTCCACTCATGGAAATTAAACATTTCTGCCCCAATCAACCCCGGTTCTTCGTTGTTATTAAAGTTAAAGATAACCGATCGCGTAGGGGAAATCTTATTTTGAACTAGATATCGCAAAGTAGCCAAAAGTGATACAATCCCAGTACCATCGTCGATTGTACCATGGCCGGTTGCAACACTATCATAATGGGCGCTGATTAGCACAGCGCCTTTTGAAAAGTTTCCTGAGCCAGGAATCTTCACCAAGATGTTGTTGTTTTCGGAATAAATGGCATTTTCATAATCCAACGTAGGATCAAACACCGGTTTTTGACCAAAAAGCTCACTTCTCACGTCATCAACAACTTCGATATCAGGTCTAGAGCTGGTGGCATTCCGAACTTGACGTAGTAAATAATTATGAACATCGTCATTCGCATGTGAATTTATCGGATGATAAGTTTTCGAAATCACTTGTAAATCGGTAAACGCTTCCTGAGAGTAGTTTATTGGATATTCTCGGTTAAGCGACGGCACTTTGCGATCTTGAACAGACGCCACCGACAGCATCACCACAAGGTATACCACAACAAAGGCCAGAGTGAACGCCATTCTGTTGAACGCAAACGTCGATTCGATGAACCTTCGAAACGTTCCTTTTTGTCGATTCGCGCGTTCATCACGACGGTCGTGATGGTGCTCGTCGTCCATTGTGTTTAGTTTGTGGAGAAAAGGGAGAAAGATAAAATGTGAGACTCGTACTTGTTAAGGAGAATCGCGGCCTCCGGTAAAACACTGGTATAATTGTATAAACAAAAAAACGATTAAATTATGGGACAAAAAAAGCACAACATCTAAAAGCAAAATATATGGTAAATATATGGAAAAATAATTAAAATACAACAAAAAAAAACGAATGGTAAAGAGAAAACCAAAAAAAAAAAAACAACAACAACGATCAATCATCTTCACGTACTCTTGTCAGCATCGTCAGTCCCATCCTGACGATCCTGTTGTTCTGGTAGGCTCAGCTTTGGAGGTGGAGGCCGAGTATCAGTCATTTCTTCATCGTCCTGAGGAACTGGCGAAGTTGGAGCTGATGGCCTTGGACTCCATCCTGCTACAGCACCACCAACAATCCCTGGAACAAGGGACAATGCACCAAGTGTCGAGCTACCGGAGCTATACCGTCGCGACCTTTGGCTGCTGTTTGGAGAAATGGACCCTGGAACGGCCAAAAAACCTCCACTTTCAGCAGCATGTCCTTGTCCTGCTGTCTGTGGTGGGGTATGTGTCCCATGCGCTGAAGATGGGAAATATTGATGTCGTGGAGATCCTGGAGTGAGCGTCGTAGGACTATGTGCAAACGTCGAACTTGTATCCCGAGTAGAATTTGCAGACGATGAGGCTGGGCTGAATGATTCCTTCCATTGTTCATACACATTTCGAGGCTTGAATCGTAAATTGGAAAGACGACCACCTCGGAACTTCTTCAAGAAGACCAACTGATCACGCACCTGTTCAATAGCTGGATTCCACTTGTATTGAACTGGAATATCTTCACCTCTTGCAGCTGGGCCATTTTCTTCATCCTCAACGATATTAATCCCCGGTTTGGCCTTGACAAACGGAGTGTGACGAATAACAAACCGAACAAATCTCTCTGGATACAACATTTGAACCCACCGATCTGGAACCTTTCGGATAACCGCCGAAGCAGGAATCGAAAGCAGCCCACAAACCAAGGCAACGGCCCATTCCACACCATTTTGCCGCCGCACCGAGAACGCCGCACCACCGAAAAACATAATCAGGACTTGCCCACCGCCGATAATACTCACAATGGCAAGGAAAAACCTGTTTTTGAAAATTCCCTCAAGAATATTGATATTATTGTCCAATCTTCGGTTAACAAAAATGTTGAAAAATTGCAACCAAACAAACGTATTAAACACCATGGCGTCCAATTCCGCATGCTTTGCAAGATCGTGAGACCCGGCATGGAAGATGGAATATCCGGCAAAATGGAGAATAAATGTGATTACCAACTGTAAAATGGCTTGTCCCAGAATCATTTTCCACATGCCGACAGAAATCAACGACGTTCTTCTGTTATCCGGTTTCCTATTCAATACAGATGGAGATGGAGGATCAGTGGCTAGAGCCAATGCCGCAAACGTATCCATAATCAGATTAACCCACAATAGTTGAACAGCAGTCAACACCGGCTTGTTATCAGACGATGCAACAGCAGACACAAAAGTCAACACAACCGCAGTAACATTAACAGTAAGTTGGAATTGCAAAAACTTTTTCACTGCATCATTAACAGTTCGACCCCACATGATAGCCTTGACAATCGATCCAAAGTTATCATCCATAAGAATAATCTCCGAAGCTTCTTTGGCTACTTCGGTACCCGCGATACCCATAGAAAACCCGACATCGGCAAGTTTCAATGCAGGAGCATCATTAGTACCATCACCAGTAGCAGCCACTGTTTCCCCTTGACTCTTGAGAATCTTCACCAGCTTCCGTTTATCTTCTGGCGAAGATCTAGCCAAGACTCGCAATTTCGGCACAGTCTGATTCATTTCAAACAAGTCTAGTTTCCGGAATTGTGGGCCTTCCATCACAATACTGTCGTCATCTGGACCGCTCAAAATACCACAATCCAATGCAATAGCCCGAGCAGTATGCACATTATCACCAGTAACCATTCTTACAACAACACCAGCAGTCCGACAATCTTCAATAGCTTGTTTAACACCTGGCCGTAGCGGATCTTTAATACCAACAACCCCAAGAAATGTAAAATCTTGAAACAATTGCTTCTCTCTGATTTCAGGGTCTGCAGCATCCGGCAGAGAGTCAATATCTCGATAAACAATACCAATAGTTCTCAAAGAACCGGAGGCATAGTTATCAATGGTATCCCGAAGATTTTTTGAGTCCTCTTCAGTAATGTCTCGAGGCTTTTCTTGTGCAGCATCATAGATATACTTGCATTTGCCCAACACCACTTCCGAAGCACCCTTGACCAAAACTCGATACCCTTGTTCAATTGGAATAACAGTACACATGAACTTTTTGCCAGAATCAAACGGGTACATTTGAGAGACTTTTTGATTCTTTCGATACTGTTCAAGATTATCCAGTCCCATGTACTTGACGGCAAAGTTCAACAATGCAGTCTCAGTCTTGGAACCAACAAACCTTTCATCACCTTCTTCTGGATTTTGGCTCTCAAAAGCAGATGAATTAATTGCAATAGAATCTTTCAACGTTTTGAAAATGTCTTGAGGTAGAGAAGATACAATTTCAGACGGATCAGAATCATTACTATCAGTGTCATTGGCATCCCCATTTGAATCATGCTTTATAGCAAACCGCGTATCACGGCTAATAGTACCAGCAACGACAGACATTTTGTTCTGAGTCAAAGTACCAGTCTTGTCCGAACACACAGTCGTTGCACCTCCCATAGTTTCACAAGATTTCAACACACGAACCAAATTATTATCTTTAACCATTCGATTCGTGGCGAACGCCAGCGCCAAAGTCACTGCCAGTGGCAACCCTTCTGGCACAGCAACAACAATAATTGTAATAGCAGTAATGAAAATATCCAAAAAATCGTTCCCCTTTTCATACGACTTTTCCTTCGACCCCTTCAAGTTTACACAGAACCGAATGAACAAGACAAAAAACAGTACTCCTGCTGCTGCAATACCAGCTTTGGCAATGCCTTCAGCAATATTGTTCAATTTCTCTTGCAATGGGGTAGCTTCATCTTCGACATTCAACGACATTAATGTACGGCCATGAAGCGAATGCACCCCTACCGCAGTTACCAAACATGTACCAGTGCCACCAAGAAGTTTACCACCAGATAGAATAAAAGTGTCTACTTTATTCGAAGATGGATCATAAACCTGTTCACTCATCATTGCGGCCACTTGCTTTGTAGACTTCTTTTTCATTGTATCAGATTCACCAGTGGCAGAAGATTCATCACATGTAACATCATAACCATGAACCAACAATCCATCAGCAGGAATCATATCACCAGGTTCTAGGAGAAGCAAATCACCAACCACCAAGTCATAAATTGAAATCTCTTCAGGTCCTCCATTGCGAATAACTCTGATTGTACGGTCTTCCTTCTTTTTGTTCAATCTAACAAATTGTTTCTCCTTTTGCCAATCATTGAGGGCACCCACAACCACCACAATCACCACTGCCACAATAATAGCAACACCTTCAACCCAACCGACTTTTGGTAACTCACGACCTTCAGAATCATATTCCGGTGGTTGACCAAACGTTTCATACAATCCCAAAGCCAGGGATACAATTGCAGCAATCGACAAGATAATCAACACTTTATCCTGCAATGCAATCCACATCAACTTGAGGAGACTCTTTGATTTCCGATCTGGTAATCTGTTTTCGCCAAAAGTTTCGATTCGAGATGCTTTTGAATCACCATCGGATAGACCATTGTCGAGGTCTGTATGCAGAGACTGGGCGAGCCCTTCGATACCACCCAATTGTTCTAATACATAGACATTTTTAGGATCTATCAAACAATTCAATTCATCTTGAGATACGGAGAATGTCGTTTCCGTGTCGTCGGCATTGCCTTTTGTCTCGCATTCCTCGAGATATTGTTTTGCCTCTTCTTCGTATTCCTCCCTTGATTTTAACGTAGACTCGCCACGGCCCGGTTTACCTTTGGCCTTATTATCATTATTATTAGTAGTATTATTATTGTTATTATTATTATTATCATCATCGTCGTCGTCTGGTGATACTATTGTCGGTATTGGATCAGACATAGCACCAATCTAGTTTTATATAATGTTAGCATTTGGGGTTTCCTAAAACAGAAAAAAATCGGAGATCCAATCCAATCATACCTTTGTATCGACTTTAATTTTTGGAGGGCCCATGACTTTCGGACCAAAATAAAACAAGAGAAAACGAACAGTATATTTTAAATAGTTTTAAAGTTTTTCTGGAGGGTGTGTTTCGGTAAATATTGATCAAGTTGATAAAATCAAGTTACCATGACTTGGCTTTGAAATAGTATAGAAAAGAGAACAAAAATGGCACAAAGCGATTATCGAGATGAAAGAAAGTGAAAGGTATAGAAAGAGAAAAGGGAAATCAAAAGATATTCAGAAAGAAAGACAAACGGCAGCACAATGGTCCAACAGATTAAAGCAGCCCAACCCACAATACTCGAAAAGGGAAAGCAAACCCACAAAATGCAATATTGAAAGAGACAATCTTTTACTAGAAACGGGCGTACTCAACAGTGCGATGAAAAGAATGAAGCCTAGTATCCTCTCTGCGTATCGGGAGACGGCAATCTTCCTGTTCCAAGTCTGTTTTAATGGTTGTTTTGACCTATGATTTGTTTTTGTTTGTTTTTTGCACAGCCTCGATTTCATTCATTTGCAAGACAACAAAAAAAAAAAATTACTTGGCCGCCCATTTTCTCACACTTCTCTCTCTCCTCATTATTTTAACTTTGCTGTCAAAAGACCAAGAATTGTTTCAAACAGGTTTCGTTTCGAAATTTTGTAACTAGCTGTGAAATAACATTATTTACAAGCATTTTTGGTCTATAAGAGAAACCTCTTTCAATCAAACCGCAAAATTTCAGGAGATGCCTCCAGCTGATATGCAATGCAAGCCTCAAACAGCACGCTAGGGTTAAAAGCCGCGCAGCTTCATTCGCCCTTAACCAGGGGCGTGCGCAAGATTTCTCTCACTCACACGCACATTAACCCACTTTAAACTAGTAGTTTAAACTCTTTGTCATCGATTACGCCATGATGACTGTTGGGAGAGACTGGTTTTTGATTGGGAGTTAGAATTTGGACGGCACTGCCATAGTATCAGCAGGATTGGCATAGTAGGAAGTAGTGACAGATATGGTAACAGGCAGCAATGTCCAATGGTCATTCAGGGCAGTGTCATCTGCAACTAGATAAGTTCATGATGCAAAAGCGAGTACGTACTCACTCCCCAGTGCCTTGCGGAATTCGTAAACTCCTCCGACGATTTTCCTGGCTTTATAGCGCGAACAAGCAGCACGATAGCGATACCGGGGATTGTGTTGGCTGTGTAGGCGACTCACGGCTAAGGCTTAAGCATAAAAGGGGCGGAGCATTGTTGCAACAGATGCATTCAGCATTTAGAGGTAGTAAAAAAATCTAACGGCCGGCCGGCCAACAACTAACGGAGGGCGGGCTTATTAATTGTGGAAAACTCAGGTTTTTTTGTCTCTGTTTTTATTTTTCACGGTGGCAAAAAAAAAAAAAAAAATAGACAAAACAAGGCTTAGACGTGGGATTAGGAGGCTTAGTAGACTGGGAATAGTTGCATTGCCATATATTTAGTGGCAAATGCAATCGCAAGGGCAGCTTAGCCAGGTCATGATGGCTTTGAAAGTTGGATCCTGCAGGAGATGCATCCAATGTCTGAGCCGCACCTGATGTCAAAAAGAAAGACCACGGGACCGTGCACTATAATCAAATTAATTTGTAGAGAGTTTTCACTATAAATACAGATACTAGTACTAACGTCTAGAGGGGTTGTTTTTTGTTGTTTTTTTTTTTTTTTGATTTTTTGTAAAGAATAAATATTATACTTCGAATCTATGCAAATATCTGGTTGTTGTTTTTTTTTTCCTTCCTGAAGTATTTGGGTATTAATTATCAATAACACGGACCAAAGCCCAAGCACACGTAGCTGCAATGCCACCAATAAACATCATCTTCATCCCGTCCATCACAATCTTTCCAGGACTTGCAGAATCTGTTCCGATAGAAACCACGGTCTTCACAGACCCAAACAAAAACAGCGTAACGGCCATAACAATTGCAGAAATAATCAACCCAACATCAACAGTTGCTGTGAAAAAATATGGCACCAATGGTACAAAACCTCCAAGAAAGTATGAAATACCAATTGTGAGCGCAGAAGTAAATTGTCTGGAATCAGCTGGTTCTTCAAGCCCTTTACCAACTCGAAGAATAAAATGAATCAACTCTTCAGGGCTTTTTTGCAAATCTTCAACAAACCCCTTAATCGTAGGTGGAGATAATTTAAAATCACCCAACACCTGATGCAATGAATCTATCGTGGTATAAGGAGAGTTCTGATAAACTAGTCGTTCTTTATCAAGTTGAGCCTTGTAATATTCTGATTCACCAACTGCGGCTAAATACCCACCGAGCCCCATGCTAAGTGCTCCCGATACCAGCTCAGCAAGACCACCAGTAATAACTAGTTTTGAATTCCCCAAACTACTCAACCCTGCAGTCAAAGCAAATGGGACAGTTAATCCGTCTGATAAGCCAATAATGACATCTGAGAGTACACGAGGCGCCACGAACGACCCATTGGATAATGTGAGTGATGACGACACACTAGTTTCTGAGCAATTATCGTCACTATCTGTTTCGTAATCATCATCATTAATGTCTGTGTTGTCTGTTGCACCGCTACCTCTTCTACCCAATGTTGATGCATTTACAGTGTTGTAGGACTGACTTGTTGGAAGAAGTTGCTTCTTATCGTCACTGGGTTTCCCCATGATCCAGTTTTTGAATACTACAAGAACCATTGTGTCGTTTTATTATTGTGAGAAGCCAAAAAAAGTAGAAGAATGGAAAGGAATTTAAAAAGCTAGAAAAAAATGCGGTTGCTAAGCGAAATATATATAATTCAACGAACAGAGAAAGAAAGAAGAAAAAAGTTTGATTGCACACGCTGGTGCCACTGCGGCTCGTGAAAAATGAAATTCTTGGGTTTTTTATCGGATAGAGCTCAACTTTAATTGGTCAGTTGAGTTGGCGGACCAATCAGCGTTAAGCTAATTCCTCGGGCGGCGCGCCTCTCTCCTCGATCCGAATCGGCGGGCGATGACAAACGGCTGGGTGACAAATTTCAGAATTTGGTTGGTTCTGGACCTTTCAGTGCGCGGGAGCTCAACTCCGATGGCCCGATTTGTCAAGATTCCAAGCCTAGGGCATTTTGTTTTTGTTTGAGATGGACGATGTCGATTAGAACGGATTGAGGTGGAGGAGTTTAACGAAATGAGTAAATGTGGCTGGAGTATTCAAAGTTCAAAACGTAATCATAATCGTAATCTTGGGAAAAATTGGCTTTAGGGGGTCTACTTTGCAAAAATATGGAAGAAAAAAAAAAAAGACTTAATAACTACAACAAATCTATAAAACTTTTTTTATTTTATTTCCTCAATCCAGGATTATTTTTTTTTTAAAAAAAAAAATTACCTTTGTAGCAAAACTAAGCATTCAAATCGTAACAAGGGCTATCTAATCGATCACTTTGTCTTCTTGATTTTGGCTGAAACATCACCATTTTGAACTCTATCAACATGAGGGAATCCGAAACTCCACTTAAACACATACTCCTTCTCTTTCCCAATCAAAAACAGCCGCAGATATTCCAAATAAACAATGTAGAAATACACCCCAGTACCAGTTAACAAATGCCACCACCCATGACCTTCTAACAAAAACCCATATGGCAACCCAATGGATCTTCTCAACCATCTCCAAGTAGTACATAGATGAATATCCAAATTCCACAGGAAATACCCTAGCAAGAAACTTGCCAATCCCACAAGGAGTGTTCGAAGCAAGTGTTTTTTGGCCAATTCATCGTGGACATGTTGACGAGTTAATGATATACTCTTTGCCACAATGACAAAATTCAGAAAAGCATAACCAGCTTGATGAATTGTCGGGTTTCGATAATATAAATAAATCGCTGTTAATAGCGCTGCGGCACTTGAAATATGCAAACCTATTTTGAAAGAATCAAGCTGAGATTTACCAAATGAAAACACAATCCAATATGGAACACATGTTGCATAAATCATTGGCAATTCATCTAACAGTTGATATTTATACAATAAAGTCATATGAAACATCCAGCTTCCAAGGCCAACGGTCGCAAACCCCAATCCGACTAGTAAGAATCGTTTTTCGTGACCGTTCTTGACAACATTGTACATGGAGTAGAGTGCAAGACCAACTATCCTCCCAGATTGTTAGTATTGTTTCATCCTGGGGTTTTTCAATATACATACCAAAGAACGCATTTGTTACTGTGTTGACGGCTTCAGCAATATAATGCGACACGACATAGTTCTCTTCACACCAATCGATGGTCGAGGTTCTGTTTGCTTTGGTTAGTAACACTACTCGGATCAGACGGATCAACCGGGCCAACCGGATCAACTTACTGTTCACCCCAAAACCCTGTAGCAGGAACTTCTGGATACGGGATAGCACCAGGAAAAAGACCCATCGTTGCTCTAAAAAAAAGGATTGAGTAAAAAAATCGGCTGTGTTCAAACAAAATGTTGTAGGTAGAAAGAGAGAAAGAAAGTATTGTTGTGAGAATTAATCGGGACAAAGCAAATAGAAACCAGATAAAGAATAACTTCCCACAGCTTTAATATAACAAAGGTACCACAAAATGTTCTGTCAATGTCAAAAATGGAAAAAAACCGTAAAAGATTAATGATGACGAAGAAGGAGAAGTAGTAGAAGGAAGTTTGTTTGCTGACTATTTTTGCGCTGCAGCGTTTTTCTATATTTGAAAGCGGCTTGAGGCCTGCGCCGATTGGCACTCTCGGCAGTTAATGTAACCACTGAGCGGTGTGTTAGATGCGCACATGATCCGATACGCCACTTTTTTCCTTCCCCTTCTTGTTTCCCAGAGTCGCGGGGCTCCCACTAGAGAGTTTGCCACCGCCACTTGTTTAAAAAAATGTTTAAACCTCAGCGTCTTTTTTTAATCCAGTTTTAGTACACTGTGAGTAGAGTGGTTCTTTTCGTTAATATACTTCTCGCTGGGCTAAGTTTGGCCTATTGATCGTAACTTCCTGTGGGGTATGTCTCAATGAATACCGATGACGTTGGGCAGCACGTGTCCAGAAGATGAGGGCGATGAGGTTGAGATTGTGGGGTTACTGATTAGTGGTTTTTTTTTGAAAAAGTAAAAAACTACAACCTGTTGTTGCTGATAGATCCCATCTGAAACGTATTTTCCTAACTATTGTTCATGATTCATGGAGGCGTACAAACCTACATCATCGGAAAGCCGCGTGCGGCGAGATAGATTGTTTCGCGTTATTCAGTGTATATTCATTCTAAAACCACACAAAGAATATACAGAGGTTTCGAAATAGCACACAGCGCAGGAGGGGATACCGAGTCTTAAGAATTAGCGGGTATGGCTGGTTTCGAACCTTGTGTATTACCTTCCGAACCTCGTAAGCGCTGGCTGGCGAGATTGGCATCGGATTGACACCGGGTATTGATATGATAAACCAAAAATAGTTGATCGACTGCATGTATCGAAGTAATTGTCAGTATGCCTAATCTCTGGTAGTGTCAACGGATCGCATTTTTCTTGCCGCTGCATATATTGTTGTTGAAACAACACAGTCAACATAACCACTAATTAGCAACGCTAGAATGTCCAAATTTCACATATATTCCATTATATAGTATAGCAACAGATCTTAAAACAAACAGCTAAAACTGCCCCATAATTCTCATGTCAAATTCCCATGAAATTGAGCACCTCACCCGTAACAAAAACGGCGCTGTTTTTTATTTTCTACTGTTGAATCTGATACCAGGTTTGGAATCATGACCGATGAACAGATCAATATCAGGGGGGAACAACTCAATTGTTCCAAATCTAAGGATGCGTCTCCAAAGTATGTTAATGATTAAGTGGCATTATGGGCAAAACCGAAGAATGAAGACTGTGCCCCAGTCAAGTTGTATCTACGATAATTGAGCTATGATATCGCTGTAAATCTATTAGTTCTCCGTGTCCTGGCCTAGATTTTATGGCGGCTATTCGCAATACCGTGATCCATCCCGTTCGTAGTATCCTTTACAAACCTTCCTTGTGGCAAGCCGCATCTCGCCCGGCTTTAAACTCTTCAACAGTAGAAAAGCCAGCATCTGCTTCGACCCTCGCTTCCAAGGTTCGTCAACAGGTAGTATATATCGACGCTCATAGATTCCGGCTTTTCGCCAAATTAACACCATTCAACTGTGCTTATACTTGAACTTTCAATAATACCGTGTTCCGGACGAAATCATGCTGACAGACACGAAAACTCTGTTTATTCTTCAAGGAAGAGCTCAAACAGCTCATCGATTAGTATCCAAACACCAAGATATCACTAGTACATAAACTTTGGTGGAAATCCAGCGCCAAAAAACATATACTATCTATGTGAGCAACCTCGGTGAACCGTAATAGATTACCCGCATTGAGCAAAACGCGTTGCCCAGGGAGACGCGTTCCACGTGATGTACCCCGTGACCAGTTGTCATGACAACCGCATCACCACGCGCCCTTCGAGATCTACCATTTCACGCGTCTGCAACAAAAGTTAACCACAACAAAAAAAAATAAGAAAAAACAGCGCTCTTGGCTTGTCAAACCTAGCCCCTGTTTTTCTCTCTCAGACGCTTGTTTCTTCCCACCTTTTTTTCTCCTTTTTTTTTTTATATTTTATCGACAGTTAAACCAAACGACAGTTGTATTTAAACCAATTCGGCAATCATGAGAGAAATTGTATGTTGACTTTTAGAAGTTTGCACTTTTTTTTGCTGAAATTTTAGATTTCACCTTTTTTTATCGACCCAAAGATTCTAACCTTTTTTTCTCCAGATTCATCTGTCGGCTGGCCAATGTGGTAACCAAATCGTATGTTCAGAATCTTTTTTCCCCCCATTTATGGTCAAAATACTAACTAACTCACTCTAGGGTTCTGCTTTTTGGTATGTTTTATTTAAAACAACTCGTAAACTAACTCTATAAAGGCAAACTATTAGCGAAGAACACGGTATTGATGGCTCCGGAAAGTACGTATAAACAAAAACGAGAAGAAAAAAAAAAACACGTCAAGACCAAAACTAACGCGTTGTTTTCCAGTTTTGTGGGTGAAAGTGACTTGCAATCTGATCGACTAGATGTCTACTACACCGAAGCTTCTAATGAAAAATGGGTCCCACGTGCAGTTTTGGTTGATTTGGAACCAGGTGTGATGGATGCCGTCCGAAGTGGTCCGTATGGTTACCTATTCCGACCAGACAATTTCGTCTTTGGCCAAGCGGGTGCTGGTAACGTCTGGGCAAAGGGCCATTATACTGAAGGTGCAGAATTGGTTGACTCTGTTATGGATGTTATTCGACGTGAAGCCGAAAACTGTGATTCCTTGCAAGGGTTCCAAGTTGCTCACTCTCTTGGTGGTGGTACCGGGTCTGGTATGGGTACATTGTTGATCAGCCGAATTCGTGAAGAATACTCTGATCGAATGATGTCTACTTTCTCTGTTGTACCATCTCCAAAGGTTTCTGACACCGTGGTTGAACCATATAATGCTACCTTGTCAATTAACCAATTGGTCGACCATGCAGATGAAACCTTCTGTATCGACAATGAAGCACTCTACGACATTTGTCAACGAACATTGAAATTGCCACAACCAGATCACAGCGATCTAAACTCTTTGGTCTCTGCTGTCATGTCAGGTGTTACTACCTGTCTTCGATACCCTGGTGAATTAAACAGTGACTTGAGAAAGTTGGCCGTCAACATGGTTCCATTCCCACGATTGCACTTTTTCACAGTTGGTTTTGCGCCATTGAACGCAATTGCTTCAAACTCTTTCCGGTCATTGACAGTTCCAGAATTGACTCAACAATTGTTTGATTCCAAGAATATGATGGCCGCTTCCGATCCACGACATGGTCGATATTTGACAGTAGCCACATTTTTCCGAGGTAAGGTTTCAATCAAGGAAGTTGAAGATCAAATTCGAGCAGTTCAAAACCGAGATTCGGAATACTTTGTCGAATGGATTCCAAATAATGTGCAGACTGCCATTTGCTCAATGCCTCCAAAGGGCTTGAAGATGTCTGCAACTTTTGTTGCCAACTCTACATCTATTCAAGAATTGTTCAAGCGAGTTGCTGATCAATTCTCGGCAATGTTCCGAAGAAAGGCCTTTTTGCATTGGTATACCAATGAAGGTATGGACGAGATGGAATTCACTGAAGCTGAATCAAACTTGAACGATTTGATTTCGGAATATCAACAATACCAAGAAGCTGGTTTGGATGATGATGAAGGTGATGATGGGATGATGTATGAAGAGGAAATGCCATTGGATGAGGAATTGTAAGCGGTGAATTATTGTTTTTTTTTTCCCCCCACCACTATTTGCCTTTTGCTTTTGTTGAGTTTATGTAATTGTTACTTCTTCTTTTTTTTTTTTTTGGTCGTTTTTAGGTAAAAAGAAGATAATTGTGTTGTTTTGACTAGGTTTTGAGAAAACGTAGAGCGTGATGAAGATTTTAGAGTTTTATCCGTGTGGACTGGACTTTCCTGGCCGGTTTTCCTGTGTGTGGGGATGGAAATTTGTATATAAAAACTTGTTCTGCTCCATGAGATAGAAGAGGAATAAGAGTGTTTCAAACTCATTATATATAATGGCAAAATATATCACTTCATATGTGCTATGGCTTGTGCTGGCAGCGGCGACTGTTGGTTTGTATATCGGGGTGATGCAATCACCTCAATCATTTCCATTGATCACGTTTGATTTGCGAGATATTCGGGAAGCCCTTTACAACCGTAATGGGGATCATCCGGCTAATGTGGTGGACACTGGGTTATATGAGGAATATCGGATTGGATTGACTCAAATGTACAAGACTCGTTTGGTTGATCCAGAGATTGATCATGTTCCGTCGGAAATTAATAATTTTGACACTTATCGACGGGGCAGGCCAGTGGTTCAAAGTACGGAATATGAAATGCTATCAGATGGTACAGATAGATATATAGATATTACCAGGCAGCAGGTTGCGCCTGGTACCGATTTCACGTTTATTATGGGTGTTTTGCGCGATATGGATGGAACATGGGTTATGAATATTACTGAAAGTGTTAAACAGGCGGACAAGCTGTTGGTTGGAAAGGCGGCGTTTATGGGCATTGTGGCGTATATTCCTGTTGTTTTGTTGGCAGTAGCAGCGGCTGCTTCGATGATTACCGTGCCGTTCAACCCGGGGTGTCTTCCAATTGCACTGGTATATTTGATGTATTCGTCAATTATTTCTCTTTTGTGCATGTTTCCAGTGAATCTGATGTCTAGTGTGGTTTATAAAAAGTTTGTCACGACGGCGATTGACCTGACTGAGGAAGATTTGCATGGATTGGACGCAAAGTTTGGCCATGGGGCACATACAATGATGTGGGTGGCGTTTGTTTTCCAAATTGTAGCCATAGCGAGTCACTATATGCTGGTTTATGGGTCTGTACGAAATTGGCAAGTCAAGCGGCGCCGAGGAGGACGACGTGGTGGAAGCCGCCGCACCGCCCGCGGCAATGACAAGCCTGACGCTGCTGAGCTCGCCGAATTGGGATTGTCACCATCTTCATTATCCTCGTCACGTGTGGAAGAAAAGTTGCAGCAACAAGAGGAAGGTTATAATAAACAACAGGGGAGAAAGCAGCACGTTTATTTTACGGATTCCGAGACGACTGTTTCTGAAGAACATGAACAGTTTACATTCGAGAATGAGAACTTTGATTTTGAACTCGACCGCGTCATCTGTACAGAACAGCAACAAGATCGGAAGTTATCGAGGAATTCTTCATTGTATGCGATTGCACTTTCCAAGTAGGTAATCTTTATATAGTAATGACAGGTTAGGTGAAATAGTTTCCCCCCTGTCCACTCCGTAATTTATTTCATTCACTCACACACTTTTTTATTGAATTGAACTAATATGATAGCCACCAGTATCATTGGGTTTATCTTTGGCTCATTATGCCTAGTATTCACACAAACCAGTAAGCCATTTGTAACTATTGACAGCTCAATATTTGTACACGCAGAACATGTATTTGCGGCGAGCAATGCAAAGGACTGCCTGGATAAGCGAGTCTATAGCTCAAGACTGGTTTTGGCATTTGTCGGACTGAGCTCAATTATTTATGCTTTTCAAGACATTTTGATCAGACTGAATCCGCAGCGGGTCTCCAAAGAATACAAACGGGTTTATATCCGGATGCTAACGTTTCAGACGATGTTTGAGGGGACAATCGCTACGTTGAGCCTTTGGTACATTTGCTGGGCGCATTTGCAGTATGCTCGGGTGATGCACCAGCTGTCTACTTGGGTGGACGAGGACTATAGTATGGCGGTGACTATGGAAGGCAAAGGTTGTGCCTTGTGTGGCATGTTTTTTATTCTGTCGACTGTCAGATGGGGGCTGTATTCTGCAAAGGCTAATAAGTTTTGCCCAGCGACGATGAAAAGACTAGGATTTGAATATGATGAGGAGGAGTATTATTGCGATTATGATTATTATGACGTCGGCAGCCTCTTCGAAGCTGAAGACGATAAGAACGGTGACGTCTATTCTGTGTAAAAAGAGACACTATATAAAACCGGGTTTCCTCAATCAGGCAACCCCAAATATTCTCCACATAAAAATATATACAGTATAAGCGCCATTGAACCTCTATATTGAAACTCTCTACCGTCCTAACACCAAGCTTAAAACTACGTTTGTTCTTATTCAATGCTTTCAGACGACGCACCTATCTGCCGTGTTGCCGCGGTGTTGTTTCTCTTGTTGTCATGGACTGTCTCCAACATGCTCGTTGGATTAGGCGAAGTGGGGAGCTTAATGACCATAGATTTTTCTAACCTTAACCCAAGTATATACCGGCACAATGAGACGTTGAAAGGGGATTTGCGCCGGTTATATACTATCGATTACCTCGGCGTCCAATCCGAATGGTACAACAGCACGTCACAGCAAGTAGAAGTCAAACAATGGGGCAAAATCACAGAATATCAAATCTCGCATATTCTCAGCCGGACAATTAAAGGGTTTCGAAGTATCCCATCGGATATCAAGCAAGCGGACCAGAAATTTCCTGCCAAGATGTTTCTATCTTTGCGGATTTCAACTATTGTCGCCATGGCCACGCAATGGGTGTACACTATGGTGCATGTGCCGGGTATAGCATGGGATATCCGGCGGTACCAGAAGCTGATGGTGATTCCGTCGATTCTCGTACTCATGGTGTCGGTGGTGCCGACGACGTTGGGGTACTTAGTGTGCCGCGAATGGGTCGACGCCATCACTAATAGCATCACATTCTCCGGTGTCACGGCGAATATGGAGTCAGTAGGCATGTATTTGATTGGGATTTACCTCGCGACGTTCAACATCGGAAACGTGGCGTGTTGTATTTACCTGGCGTTTCGAAGCCAGCGATCGGAAAGTTTGAGACCCAAGCCGCATTGGAAAAAGGGCAAGAGGAAGGTCCGACAGAGTAGCTGCACCGCCGCCAGAAGCAGCAGCACCACCATACCTCGGCATGCTGAAGAGGAAGACGAACGACATTTGCTTAATGTAACAGAGGAGATTCAAATGTATGATTACCCGGTCCAAGATAGCGATTTTCGACTCTACGAAGACGGCGACGAGGTTGACGAAAATGAGCAAGTCCGAGTCCGAGTCCCCGGACACGTGCACGTGCGTGGCGAATGCTCAGCTTCAGCATGGGTTTGAATAAATAGGTTTCAATTATACGTTTCAATAATAATACATTAGGTCTTTTTCTTTTTGGCTCGTTTCGTTTGTATCTCCATGGCCTGTTCATGCTGCTCCGGAGTCAACACCCTTGCCACTTCCACAGTCACCCCCAGTTCCCGCATATGATGGATCCATACCTTTTGGGTATCCGACAAGCTATCATTCTTGCTCTTGACCTCCACCATTTTACACTGTCCAAGCTCGTCATTGACAATGCACAAGTCCGGCAGGCCGGAATCATACTTGTAATAGTCCCTAGCCAGTAGTTTACAAATCCCCTGGATTGCGCCGGGTCCAAGGTACAGTGCCATATACACCAAATCGTCGATCCCCACGCGATCAAAGTCGGCTCCAACCACCCACGGCCCGACCACGTTCATAGTTTTACTGGACTTGTTGTATTTCTTGAACGTGACCGCTGCATGGATATCCCGCATTTTGGATTCAATAAACTCCGCACTGGCCAATTCACCCACTCTGAAATCAATCGCAGGTTTGCGGCGGTTGTAAAACTCTGAAGTGTACATATCCAAAGGACTGGTTTGACAATGGTTGTAGAACACCCCACGAATACCCGTCATGAAGATGATATCCCAGAATAACAATGCAAATATAGACCGCAGACACCGGCCCTCATCATGCCAGCCGCGCCAGCCGCTCGCGGCGTACTGCTCCAACGCGACTTGCTCCACGCGAATAGTGGATCCATCTTGTTCACTCGCCCAGACCGTCGGTCCACTCCATTGTTTGCGTTTTATAGACTCCGATACTGCTACAGCGTTGGTATCCGAACCCGTACCGGAGCTGGGATCTTTCACAGTCACAATCTCCATTTGGTCGTCATCTTCACTTTCGCTATCCTCGATCACAATAGTCTCGATTACTTTTTTGTCCCGTGCAATCGGTGTCTCCGTCCCACCTAAACAGAAATACTCGTTAATCAGACTCTGTTTAAAAATCTGTGGTCTCGTAGGCTCTTCCACCTCCTCCAAATCTTCAGGCTTCACTTGGCCAATCAACACTGTTTCATCAACCTTGGCGAGGTTAACCACCAACGGCTTATACATCACCTTCTGTGGCGGGATTTCCGCTCCATTTTCCTGATGTTGCTTCCGCTTCTTGTTATTGGCAACCCACTCCTTATGCCGTTTATTAAACTGGCTCTGGAACGATTTGATTTTTTTATCCAAATCCAACATCAACGGATCAACCATATCCTGTTTCTTGACCTGCTCAATAGCATATTTCACGTCTTCATGCGCCCGGTCCACCCAGTCCCACAGGCCTGTCGCTTTATACAACTCGACCTCCACATGGATCTTAGAAGTAATCGCCACCATCATCTTATGCTGCGCGTGAACCTTTTGTTGAAAATACAATTCAAGCAACTTCCACTGCCTAAATAACAACAGAGTCCTGTCACCTTTGCCCAGAGCAGACGCAGACTGACTGGCGATTCTTACTGTTAGTCTCATCCATACATACTCGGCTGTAAATCGACGATCATCGCTAGTACCATCACTTGCAATCTTGTCAACCATATGCTTAACTTTATCCAAAACATTATCCAACCGCTTCACAGTTAATTCGACCCCGATCCTTGTAGGACGGTTCTCTTCCCCCCAGTATACATCTTCAGCGACCGCTTCTTGGTACTCATTAAACTCATCCACAGTACGAAACAACGGCTCTGAATTCAATACATACTGGAAATACCTCCGCTGCCCGATACCATGCAAATACAGTTTTGAAAAACACGCAGAGATATCATCGTAGCCACAGTTGTAATAGTATATCTGGTAAATCTTCAAAAAAGTATCCAGTGCTTGTCTTGCCAAAACATGCGTTCCGCCATGGCATTTCTGGATATGCAGTGTAAGTCCCTTTGCCATCGAGCAATCACCAAAAGTAGTCTGCTTGGTACCTTCTTTGACTGCTCTTAATAACGCCTTGACAACATCTTCCTTCCTCTTCTTACCCGGTATTGTCACCTTCACCATATTTGCAATCGACCGCAGCTCATTGCCCGTCAACGCTTCCAAAACAGTCGGCAAGTGATCTTCCTGGACTTTGACAACTAAATCATTCTCCATCAGCTCCATCAAAACAGATCTCAACACCTCCAAACCGCCTACATAACCTTCGATTTTCCGCGCTCGGACTTCCTTATTCTCGGTATAATTCCGGTCGAACATTCGAACAAACAAAAATTTTGCATACTCGGACAAGTTCAAAAACTTTTCCACCACCAACTCATCCAGTTCAGTTAACAAATGTGAGTTCCTTTCTGTAACAAAATCCAAAATCTTCCAAAAAGGACGCAGGTGGTCGTTGTTTTTACGCTCCAACTCCACGTCCATGTCGCTATACCTTTTCAATCGCGTAAGCAAATCTTGGAACGTGGTGGCGGCGCGTCGTTTGGGAAAAAAAATTATACACATCGGACCTCCGACAGCATACTGCGGCTATATTGGAATGCGGCGACCGAATACAGAAAAAAAACCGCGCGCAACCATCGCTCATCCAAACAAACTTCACCTCCTCCCCTGGTTCCCAGAATTACTGCAGCTTAAACTCGTTCAAAAGTCTCAAGTTTTTTTTTCTCCTTCTTTTCTCTTTATCGATGGACAATGGATAGGTTCTATGCAAGGAGCCCGAGGGCTTCTAGACCTACTCCGGTATGGGCTGGATCTGCATCGGCATCATCTGTTCCTACTGTTCCTTCGCAGTTATCATCGTCACAGTCTACAGTTAGCACCACGAGTAGTACCACAAGTGTACGGTCGGAACCACAGTTCTTTCGTGCAAATGATCTCAAAGTCAAACCAAAGACAAATCTCAAGTATAATCCAAAGAGCCAGGATTTTAGTGCATCGCCAAGGTTGAAGCAGAAACCAAGTGCAGGTGAATTACGTGTATCGTCAAGCCCTCCAACGCCAGCAATAACAAGCCAGTCTTCTAATAAAATATATTCAATACCATCACCTCCGCAGCCAAATACTCCTCCTCAACCAAGAGTACCATCGTCTTCGTCATCAGCAGCATCAAACGAGAAACTCAAAAGAGTAACTGTTCAGGTTGCAAGATTGGATAGAAAAGTGATGGATTTGGAAATCTCCAATACATCGTTACTAGCAGTGAACAAGTACCTAGAAAAACGAATAAGAATGGAGAAAAACGACGATACTAGTGGTATTAGTTATGATGACTATGGGGATGAGGACGAAGAGGAAGAACCAGGGAACACATCGGTCCGTGAGCTATTAATAAACGAAGGTGAAGTTGACGCTGAAGTAATTGATCAGAAAGCAGACCTTATCAAAGACCGTATGAACAGTCATATTTCCTTCCTTGAGACATCACAGGAAATTGAAATCATGCTAAAACGGTGTATATCCACTACAGAATCACTTCTCGAAACCGCCACAAACTCGCTCAACTACACAGTCGACCCTGAAGAGATTCGTGTTGGAGGCAAAGTATTAGTCCATGATGATAATGATAATGATACAAGTTATGAATTTTAATGAAACACAAGCAAAACAGCAAGAGAGAGAGCAAAACACATGAATATATATATATATATATTAATTAACGTAATCCAATTTTTTCTAAAATCGTGGTGAACCGAATTGGAAACCCAAATCTCCACACAAAGATTGGAATTCCAGCAGCGATGAAAATAGCTGCGAATATCGATTCAAGTGGCTTTTCAAAAATTGTTCTTGAGATTAAAAACAATGCAACACAGCAAAACATGATTGGAGTAGTGATCCATGTTTTATACGGACGGTCGAGATCTGGTTCTCTGACCCGTAGGATAATCACTCCAAATACCGTCATAAAATAAAACAAATATCCTGCAATTCCGTAAAAGGTCAACAGATTGTGAAACTCACCAACCATGATAAAAAATGCAGTCATGGCAGCTTGTAATACCAATGCATTGATCGGAGTGCCTCGTCCAGAATGAATATTGGCAAACTGGTGCGGCAAAAACCCTTCTTCCGCAGATGCATACACCAGCCGCGCCGAGCTGAAAACTGTGGCATTCAATGCTCCGACACATGAAAACGCAATCAGCAAAGCAAATATCACTCCTCCAGTCTTGCCAAAGATATTAGTTGCAAACTTCAATGCAACAGTATTAGTCCCCAGAATCTCCTCCTTTGTAAGAATAGCGAAATATGAAATATTGGCCAATAAATATGCAAAAATCACCACCGGCATTGCAATATGAATAACTCGCGGTAAATCTCTTCTAGTATTTTTCATCTCCGCAGACACATAATTCATATTATCCCATCCATCATAAGCCCATAATCCTGCATATAAAGCGATTGCATAATCCCCAAATGTCGCCGATGATCCCCCTTCAAACAGCCCATTGCTCAATGCATTGTTATCTTTAAAATGCGGCAGAGCTACTAAACCAATCACCGCAATTGCCAGCAATAATACCACCTTGACCGCCATAAACACATTACTGGCATTTGCACCCCATCTAGTACTGTAGCAATTCAACCCCGTCACCGCAGAAAGTCCGATCAATGCTACCAATTTTTGCATCCAAAAGTTTGACATGATCTCTGAATCAAAGCTTTGAGTGAAATATTCACTAAAAATAATGGCAATAATCGCCGTTCCTCCTGGCTTTAACACGGTTAAGGCCGTCCAGGAAAATAAAAATGAAGAAAAGGGTCCAAATATATGATTCAAATATGCCTGTGACGACCCATTCAACGGGATCGCACTCCCCAACTCGGCATATGACGATGCACCAGTCCATGCTAACAACCCAGACACTGTCCAAACGATTAAAGCTCCTCCTACAGACCCTGCATGTGTGTTGACCTGCCCTGGAGACGCAAAGATCCCCGATCCAATCATCAGCCCAATCACCAAACTCAGACCATGGAATAAGGTTAAGCGTTTCTGTCTTTCTAATGGTACACCTACACCAGTCGTTGTATCTCTAGAGGCTGCTAGGTCGAACATATGGTCACCTATTGTCGAGACGCTGAATGATCTACCGTGCTGTTGCAGTCTGGCGCTGCCGCCAACATCATCGTGTGCATCGCGGGAGTTGTCAAACGCTGGTAACGAATCTTCGGACAGATGACGTGAAGATATCGATGCACGAGAGCCCAATTGTTCATCTGAAGATACTAGCGATTGTAATTCCAAAGATTCCCGTCCATTGTTTTCTATTTTCGTATAGTCCATTGTATTATAAAGAGAAACTTGCAGAAATCAGCGAAACGCGAAAGTTTATTTGAAAAAGCAGCGTTCCTTTTTTTGACGCTTGGCCCTTTGATTTCTTAGGCGAAATCGGGAGAGACAAAAACCTGGCGTCTAGACAATCACTGAATTAGCAAAACGTTTGAAAATCAATCACAAGAAGAAGAATAGAAGAAGATGGATTACGGTAGGCTGAGGAAGGATATCAGTGGCCGTGAGAATGCAGAAACGGTTTCTGTAAACCACCGAGCGTATGTATATATATATATGACCAGGGACCAGGGAACCAGGGGGAAGTTGCTAATTAAACGGTACTAGGCTGATTACGAGGACATTAACGAAATATCCAGTGGATTTTGCACTATTCCGTGAACTGCTCCAGAATAGTGCAGATGCTCGAGCTTCAGATGTTGTGATCAGTTTTGAATCATCAACGTCCAACGCCACCAGTGCCGAAACTATCGACAAACTTCATGAGGCGCCGATTACCCGACTAACTGTGAGAAATAACGGCGCATTATTCGAAGAAGATGATTGGAACCGATTAAAGGAAATTGCAAAAGGTAATCCCAATGAGTCGAAAATTGGTGCATTCGGTGTGGGGTTTTATTCAGTGTTCGAAGTCACTGATGAGCCGTTGGTACATTCTGGAGAGACAGTAATGAGTTTTTATTATTCCGGGGATCAACTAATGTATCGAAGAGATAAAACAGAAAATAGCAACTGGACAGTGGTTGATTTGCCATATCGTACTGCTGGAGTATTACCAAGTTTGCCACAGTTTACCGCATTTTTAACGCAAAGTTTCATGCTGATCCCATTGTCTTCAATAGACTTGGAAATTAACGGTGTTAAACTCCTTCAACTAACAAAAATCTCATCGCCAGCTAATGATATACCTATTGCATCGTTTTTGAACGCCCGTGTCCCAGATAGAACGCTTCAAGTTAAAAGTGTTTCGACCGAGTCGTTTCAAGCTACATTGACATATATGAATATCACACAATCAGATTCTAGTGTCAAGTCCAATCTACTCAGTTTTGGTAGAAAGCTCTTTTCTTCATTCATGACCTCGTCTGAAAATCCAAGTGATAGTACCACTGTGACATGCTTCTTGCGCAAAGCCACGGCAAAGATCTCAGTTAATGTATCGAATACATTTGCGAATAAGATGAAAGAGACGGTTATGAAACGCCCGCCTAAAGAAGCAGTTATTTCAATGCTTACAAGTAGCCGAGAGGAAAAGGAGCTTTCACAGCTGAAACCACCGTTATCTGATTACATTTTCCCAAGAGAGGCCAACGACGCTAAGATATTTATTGGGTTTGCAACAAAGCAAAGTACATCTATAAAAAGTCATATTGCGATGAACCAGCTGATTCCTACTATGGAACGTACTGCGATTGACATGTCTAATGCATTTGTCAAGAGTTGGAATGAACAAATGTTGTGTGCGGCGGGGATTGTATGTCGGATTATTTATGAGCATGAAATGTCGGAATTGCGTGGTTTAGATAAAAAAGTCATGATTAAGAATGCTGGGTATATTATGGACAAGTTTACGTTCCAGCGGTCGACTCCAGATCATCGAGTTGGTGAATGGGCGACTAGTGGGTTTTATAATGCAAGTTTGCAACGGTTGACGCTGCCATCACAGTTAGGGGTGAAAACGTCGGCAGAGGTGCGGCTTCCGACTCTGTATGACTTTTTCAGAACCGTACCAATTCTTCCACAGGGGGTTTCACCAGAGTTTATTGAACGCGCCAAACAACTCAAACTGTTGAAACCGGTTTCTGCAGAGGATGTTAGACGGGAAGTGCAGAATCGTCCGTTGAAGGTTGCTGATTTGAAATTGTTTGTACAGTGGATGGCTGATGCAATCCGTAACGGTGTGATTAATGCCACCGAGAGGAGACGGATCTTGGATGAAACAGTTGTGTCAGAAGCGGAAGGGACGGTCCAACTGGGGAGTATCTCATCGTTTCAGCCCAAGTCGGATGATTTGCCGCTTCCACCAAGTTGTATTCGGTTTGAATTTATCAAGACTATTTCCTTAAATGACTTGGAGATTCTTGGGTGGAAGGAATTGGATATTGTGTCATGGGTACAGTTTATTGCGACTCAACAAGAGATGCAACTGTCTCCAGAGTTTTCTGTCAAAGTGTTGATTAGGTTGAATGATTTGTGGAATTCACTTTCTCCACCTCAGCAGGTATGCGTAGGTGCTGCATTGAACCCAGTCCCATGTATTCCGACTCAGCTAGGGATGCAACTACCCAGCAAGGCTTATTTGGTTGAGATCCCAATGTTTCCAAACTTGCCAGTTAAGACAAAGCAGTTGGATGCAGTGTCAAACCGGTTTTTGTTCAGTCTTGGGTTGC
The DNA here is from genome assembly GCA_030557665.1 of Blastobotrys apis. NCBI lineage: Eukaryota > Fungi > Ascomycota > Dipodascomycetes > Dipodascales > Trichomonascaceae > Blastobotrys > Blastobotrys apis. The sequence continues at coordinate 192,598 of JAKTPN010000340.1, forward strand.
GGGAATCGGTTGATATGGCGTTTGTGTTGAAACTTTTGCATGATCCATCTGATGACAAGTCGAATTCCAATTGGAATACAATTGATGTGATTAAATATCTCACTACTCACCAAAAAACACTAAAGCAGACTGATTGGGAATTGCTTCGAACTAGCAAGTTTTTTGAAGGCAGTGATGGAGAATTGTGGAAGGCACACGAATTGTATTCACCACATCCAGATGTTGAAAAACTCGGGTTCAAAACTCTCAAATGGGGTAGCTCACCATGGATTGAAAGTAGTGAAGAGGCAAAACTTTTGCATTACATTGGGTTGAAAACTCGTCCTTCTGTCACTGAATTGTTTGCCAAAGGTGCTGAATCACCGCAGATGGCCAAAATAGCTGTACGGTATTACTTGGCCAAACACGATCAATATGACGTGAAAATTGCTGCCAAAACTCAAGCGAGGATTATTCCCTGTACTGACGGGAAATTGTATGCACCGTCGAGCTGTTTTACTGACTCTCAAGCTGGATTATTCGGGTTCCCTGTGGTTGGACCATCAATCCGTTCCGAAGCCTGGAAATTTGGTATTGAACAAGTTCCATCAACACATCAGTTGACTGTGGCAATGCTAGGTAATCTACCAAAGTCAGCTGAACAAGCTGATAAAATGTATGCATACCTTTCCAGTCGGTTAAGCGAGTTTGGCCGGTATGATCTGGACCAGTTTTCAAAAACAAAATGCATCTTGGCCGGTGAGGAACATCATTATCCCAGTCGGACTTTTCTTCGAATTGGCAGTGAATCAGATCATGAGACGATGGAGTTTTTGAGACCATTGTTTAATTACATTGGGTCATCTGCACAAGCAACACCATTTTTGACGAGAATTGGGGTTCGAATGCGACCAAGTTTGACGGAACAAGCTGAAGCAATGGTGGACAATCCTACAAAGGCTTATGAGCTTGCTGGTGGTAGAAGTACCTATGAGCAAGCTTTGGCTTCTTTTGCTATTGGATGGAAGCAGTTGAAGAGCAGTGAACAGTTGGTGAGAAAGATGAAGGCGGCACGGTTTTTAGTTGGTGTATCAATCAAGTCGAGTAACGAAGACGAATCTAACGAAATGGAGACCGTATCGTTGGTACCGGCTAGAGAAGTTGCCATTGTTGACGATGTTATTGCATTTAGTACGTTCAAGGAGGAGATTAAGACTGCACCGCAAGTTTTGGAGATTGAAGACTTGTATCAGCGGTTGGGTTCACCCAAGTTGTCGCAGATTGTGCAAGAAGAAATTCGATTGGGGCATCGAGTTGTGAATGAGAGTCTTGTTGACATGTTGAAAAAGACTATTGTACAAAGAGTTGCAGTGTTCTTGGATAGTCGAAAGAACCAAGCACGGGTGAAGAAGGCAAGTGAGTTGAACAAGCTGGTGATTCAACCATTGAGCACGATTGAAGTGGCGAGATGGGCGCAACTTCCAGCAATGCGTCAAACTACGAGTAAAATCCGGGAATTGTTTTCTGCTGTGTTTGATCCCAAGAGCGACTGGACGCTGTATGTTGTGGATAATGGACGAGGGTCGGTTGATTGGTTTGATGTGAGTCGAGCGTTGGTGAAACGGATCTTGGAAAAACCTGATCCTGAAAGTGTGTTGATTTTGGAGACAATGTTGTCTAGTGGGTTGCAAACTCTACGGAAAAAGGGGTTTAATGTAGATCGGTTGTTGAGAGAACAAAAGCGGGAACATGAAAAGAGAGAGATTGAGTTGGAACGGATGAGACAAGAGATGATGGAGCAAGAGAAGAAACGACAGGATGTGGTACAGAAACAGCAGCAAGAGCAGGAAAAGGCAGTGAGCCGGATGCCAGGTGGATTTCAGTCGCCGGAAAAACAACCGCCGCCGCCGCCGCTTGCGGCTCCTCAACCACCACCTGCACCATCACCGCAACGTCCACCACAGGTTCAAGGTCAACCTGCACCATCACCGCAACGTCTACCACAGGTTCACGGACCACCAGAGACTCAAGACCAGCTCACAGCTCCGGAACAGCCAAAGCGCCCTGCATCTGGCGGCATGCTTGATCGGATCAAGAAGATAGTGAATACTTCCCCAAGGACCCCTGGTGGGGGTATCAGCGGTAGTGGTGGCGGAAGTAACCAAGGGGGAAGTAACCAGGGTGCAAAGCCTGATCCGTCAAACAATGATTATACCAAGAATTTGCTGCAGCGAGGGTTGCAAAACACGCAAAAGTACAACTCGCAGAACCTAGCCAGTAATATGCATGTCGACGTGGACAAGAGCAAGATTGATATTGGATGCCACCGGATGAAATCCGAGGATCTTCAGCATTACATGCGGTTGACCAATGGACCGGATTTGTTTGTTACTCGTGGAGAACCCGAGTTGTCGTCTGATGAGATCTCCGCAGCAAACAAATTCCGCGTGGTGTTGCTATCGTTGTCTAAGGTGTTTGGGTGTAAATGGGAAAGTGTTCACATGTTTGTGCATCGAGGTACTGAGACGATTGCATTTAATCTAAACGGTTCGCTGTTTTTCAATCTGTGGTATTTTGATGCGGTTAACCCAGAATGGAAAATTATGGGCATGAATTATTGGTATCCAATTGTGGCGCACGAGTTGGCACATAATTTGGTGATGGACCATGGAGCTACGCATTCGCATTTCTTGGAGTCGTATATTCAAGAGTACATGGAGCAGTTTAAATATCAATCATCGGTGCTTTAGAAATTGCATACAGTTAGAGATAAAAAAAAAAAAAAAAATTTATTACTTTTCTCCCAATAATTTTGTCGCCGCACGACATTTTTCTCCATCCTCAAAACCATGGTCAAACGAGCGTCAATCACGGGGAAAATCCCTGGAGCAGGGCCATCCAAAATTGGATCCAAACGAGGCAAACGGATCATCCGTCGTCATCATACGTTACTAAAACAACATGCTCAACTTTCCAAACTTGCGGAATCAGGAGACTCCCAGGCGGCACAGAAGCTAGCTGAAATTGATTCGGAAGTGAACGACCGTGCAGGGCTGGACAGGTACCAACGGGCCAGTATATCCGGACAAGACCCCAGCCGCGGCGGAGACTCGTCGAAATTGCTGGTGGATTGGTTAGTATCTCGCGAAGTGCAAGTGAAAACAGTGCTGGAGGTCGGCGCGTTGCGAGTGGACAACGCTATTGCGAAACATGTCGAGACGACGACGGCCGTGGATCGGATCGACTTGAACTCGCAGCACCCGGAGATTAAACAGCAGGATTTCATGCAGCTGCAAACAGGCAAGACGTACGATCTGGTTTCGTTGTCGCTGGTGGTGAATTTTGTGCCGGATGCGCCGACCCGTGGCGAAATGTTACGACATGCGGCGCGGTTTCTGGAGGACCGTGGGCTGCTTTTCTTCGTACTCCCCGCGCCATGCATGACAAACTCGAGGTATATGACGGAAGATCGGTTGAAGAGGATCATGCAGGCTGTTGGGTTTGTCCAACTGGAGAGGAAAATCACCCCGAGAATTGCGTACTGGTTGTATGAGTACCGGCCCGAGACTGCTACTGGTGAAAAATTTGGTAAAAAGATGGTCAACGATGGGAAAGTGCGCAATAATTTTACAATAATTCTGTAGGTAGTAAAGTATGTGTAATGTGTTGAAACATAAGTCTGGATCTTCCCCAGCTGCATTGCCGTGTTTTGAAAGCCGCACCAGACCTCGTGCATCGATCGTCTAATCGCCAGCTTTGTTTTTAGCAAACCCCATGCATAATTCCACCAAGCACGCTCATCGGGCACGGAAATTTACGGGGCTATCCAAAAAAGGGACGTTTTTTTCAGTCTATTAATTATTACTATTATTGTTACTATTACTATTACGCATCTTTAATATACGACTGTGGAAGCAACGACCATACCGTTCCCAACGCCGCAAGCACTGTAAACACCACCAGCAGCACCCACTGGACGGCCTTTTCCCAGCCTGGCATTGCCGTATGGAAAATCTTCAAGTAGAACGCACACGGCAGAATAATGCAAGTAGAAATGCACAGCAAGGACCCAGCAAACGCAATGATCCGGTCAAAGTCTGGGAATACCACTGCAAACACTGCGAACAAAAACACAACCAACACCCGTATCGAAGCTTTTACCCATTGTTTCAGCCGCAGCTTGCTGTCCCTGTCATAGTGGCGGGCCTGGAAATGCACATGCTCCAGCCCGAGCAGGCCGTCCAGCGTGTGACAAATAGGCAATGCATTCAGTGGCGCCTTGGACAATGGAATCACCCCCACCAACACCGTCAACGCTAGCGGCACCCATTCCGGGAACCAGCTCGGGTTGGAAAGCATGTTCTTGGTCACTTCATCCATGGTGGTCTCTCCGAACATGAGATACCCCACCACGGCCATTGAACAATCTGCAGCCATGGTGATAATATACACGTTGATCATGGCTCCAGTGTATTTATGCGGATGCCGCATATCCGCTCGAATCGACACCAACGCTGGCAACCCTCCAAATGGACTGAACAATAACCCAATTGACAACGGCACAGCCTTCCAATTCAACGGTAAAACCCACGTTTCCATTGGCGAAATCAACGAGCCTGGCGATTCCGTCCGGTATAACCCGTTTAACAAAACCATTACCACCAGGCTGCCAGTGCAAAAGATACCCAGGATCGATGTCATTGACAGAATCCGCAACGGCAGGAACGTCAATGGAGTCAACACAAAAAATGCAATTATCTTATAAACAAGCACCGACCATTGTGGGAATAAAGCGTTCAAGGAATCGGCCAACAAAACCACCAAAGAAACCCCACTGCCGAGGAATTCGATCACGAATAACAATGCAACAATAATTCTCGCCTGTTTTCCAAACGCAGCATATGCAATATCAGCAAACGTTAACAACGTATAATCTGTTTCCATACATCTTGATAACAGAATCGAAGTGTAAAAAGTCGAGCCTCCTGCAACTGCAATCATGATACTGCCAATCAACCAGCCGGAATATTTAAAGCCTAGAGGCAGCGCCAGCATCCCCACCCCGATAAGAACATTGACCGAGTTGAAAACCGTCTGAGGGACTGTAGACTGTCCTGCAACTACCGTTAGGATTTCCCCCGTTTGGTCATCCTCGATTTTGCGAATAATCACCGGTTCCGACTGTGAATTCAACGACCGTATCTCTGTCTCTTCCAACAAATGTGTGCCTTCAGGGGGTGCGGCCGTATAAACCGACCTAGCCCTTGAGCGTAGCTGCCGAGCATCATTACCAAACCCTAGTAACGATTGTTCTTCATCATATGACAGGTCCTCACCATCATCATCCACTATCGCCTCATCAAATCCACCATCCTGGTCGAAAAATGATCGCGATTTGGATAATACTCGAGGCGGATCAATCGAACGGAAAGATACCGACCGTTGATAAGACGATGCAAAATGTTCTATAGAGTTCAACCGACGGTTTCGTTGAATAGGAATGTTCACCGACTCATAACTCATTCTATCGATATATAGGACAAAAAAGAAACAATAAGTTATGAAAGGAAGTCTGCACAAGCTTAAAGCCTAGGGTGTGATTAATTCTTTTTTTTTTTTTTTTTTTTTTTTTTTTTTTTTGTTTTCCCTTCCCCTTATTAAGAAAATGCTCCTCATATATTTATACGAAGCCCGCCAACCCATGCAAAAGCAATAGCCGCGCTGCAGATTCATCATCGATGCAGTGCGCAGCATCGTTTGCATTCTCGTTCGCGATTCGTCGCCTATAGCTGATATGATAGGCTATAACTCGGCTATCTTCAAAAGCAGCACGCCGCATATACATATCTATATATCCGGATCCTTTTTATACGAGTTTCTATTTTTTTTTTTTCTTCTCTAATCATAAACACGCCCAAAAAAATTATATATATGCAAAATCAAACTAAAAATCCGCCATATTACAATTGGTCCTTAACACATTCAACAAGGTTATCAACCACTCCAGGATCACTCAACGTAGAAACATCTCCAATTGAATCCGCTTCTCCAGACACAATCTTTCGCAAAATACGTCTCATAATCTTACCAGATCGAGTCTTTGGCAAATCATTCACAATAACCACAGACTTTGGAGAGGCAAATGGTCCAATCTCCTTTCTAACATGCATAATTAAATCCTTCTTGTTCATCACCGCAGTGGCATCCTTCAGGGAGACAAACGCAACTACTGCTTGACCAGTCAATTCATCAGCGATACCAACAACCGCAGCTTCTGCAACCAATGGATGTTCCAACAATGCAGCTTCGATTTCTGCGGTTGACAATCGGTGTCCCGAAACATTGACAACGTCATCAACTCGTCCTCGAATCCAATAATATCCATCCCGGTCTCGAGCCGCACCGTCACCAGTGAAATACAAACCTGGGTATGGTCGCATATACGTATCCAAGTATCGTTCATGAGCTCCCCATACAGATCGAGCCATTGATGGCCATGGAGATCGAACAGCCAAAACACCTTCAACGTCGTTACCCTTGAGTTCCTTACCAGTAACTGGGTCAACAATAACCAAATCGATACCAAAGAATGGCAAAGTAGCAGATCCAGGCTTCATTGCGGTAACACCAGCCAATGGAGCAATAATATGAGACCCGGTTTCAGTTTGCCAATAAGTATCTGAAATATGACATTGGAATCGGCCAATATGTTCATGATACCATTCCCAGATTTCCGCAGCGATTGGTTCTCCTACAGACCCCAAAGTTCGCAATGAACTTAAGTCATGCTTTTGAATAAACTCGGTACCAGCCTTTTTTAACAATCGCAAAGCAGTTGGGGCAACATAAAACTGTGTAACCTTGTGATTTTCCACAATTTGCCAATATCGGCTGAAATCTGGATAAGCTGGTGTACCTTCGAAAATAACAGTAGTAGCACCAAGCAACAATGGCCCATACAAGGCATATGTATGACCAGTGATCCAACCGACATCACCAGCAGTGAACAGTACATCGTCTTTGTGAATATCAAACACATACTTGGTGGTGGCTGCAGCTCCAAGCAGATACCCACCAGTGGTATGCAGAACACCCTTTGGAGACCCAGTAGAGCCTGAAGTATACAACAAAAACAATGGATCTTCAGAATTTACTGGTACTGGAGGCAAATATGGCCGCTTATCTTTAATCTCTTCATGCCACCAAAAATCTCGGTCTTGAGTCCATGGAATTTCATTACCAGTTCGCTTGAAAACCAACACTTTTTCAACAGATGGGGTTTCTTTCAACCCTTCATCGACGATTTTTTTGGTGTACACGGTTTTCCCACCTCGCTTACCTTCATCAGTAGTGATAATAACCTTGGATTGAGCATTGTTAATCCGATCTCTCAAAGATCCTGAAGAAAACCCGGCAAAGATAACAGAGTGGATAGCGCCCAACCGACTCACAGCCAAAAGTGCAATAATAGCTTCTGGGATCATTGGCAAGTAAATAGCCACCGAATCGCCCTTACCTACACCAAAAGACTGCAAAACAGCAGCTACACGAGAAACTTCTCGCAGAAGTTCACCATATGAAATGACTCGCGAGTCCTGTGGTTCATCAGCCTCATAAACAATGGCAGTCTATATCATTTCAGGTTAGCACAAAAACTCTTTAATTTGTTGGGCGGGAGGGTTTCTCCGTTTTCCTCCGCCAAAACGGCTTTTTGGGACCTCAACAAAAAATCCATGATATGCATGCAAAACAGGAGCACGAAAATTTTAGTCGACCCTAGCCAAGCGGGCTTTTGGAGAATTAACATACCTTTTCTGGGTTCTTTACAGCATGTCGGTCGACACAGTTATAGGAAGCATTAAGTTTACCTTCCAAGAACCAAGCAACATCACCATGCTCAAACCCACCAGAGCGGACGGTTTTGAAATCTTGATCCCAAGTTAACAAATCCCGGGCTAATCCCGAGAAAAATGTATCTGGATCATTGATAGACTGATCATATAACTCTTGGTAATGATCAATACCGTTCAAATGTGGTACCGTTGGGTGTTTACTATCAAGCCAATCATTAGTCTTTCAATTCTTTTCAAGATTAGACCGCCGCTGCGCTGCGCCGCGCCGTGTCACTGGAATGACGACGACCTGGGCGCTTTTTTTAATTGGTCAACCGAACTATAAAAAAGACAACATACTCGTAAAATTCCTTTGGAGTCTGTCGAGCAGTGACAGAATGAGATTCAGAAACAGTCATTTGAAGCTGTGATAGGTGCAAAAGAATTAGACGCCGGGGAAGAAAAGTGACAATTAAAAGGAAAAGAGTGAAAATGTTGGGAAATCATCCCATTGCCGCAGGTGAACTGAAACAGGTTGCGTGAGCACGACACTGGACCGTCGACACGGGTGTAGCACTGCGACTAATCTACTGCACTATCCGCCGCGGCTCAAAGATAAACCGATGGTTGATTGTATTATTACGTAGTAGAGAAAGAAGCTGAATAAAAAAAAAAAACAAGAGAGAGAGAAAAAAATATCAATCTAGCAGGCACAAGTCGAGCTCTCAGCATCCATGTTAATATCAATAGCATCAGAATAATCCTGGTTATAAGCATGAGCTTCTTCTTGCTGCATGGCATTTCTGCCAATAACATCAAATGCTTGTTCAACACCTGTAGCTTCTTTGGCACTTGTTTCGTAATAAGGCAAGTTTCCTTTTGCCGCACAGAATGCTTGGGCCTTCTTGACACTAACTGCTCGTTTAGACTCTTCGACATCAATTTTATTGCCAATCACCACGAATGGAAACGAGTCTGGATCGGTTGGATTTGCTTGGATCAAAAACTCATCTCTCCAAGCTTCTAATGCTTCAAATGATTTGGCGTTGTTAACATCGTACATGAGAACACAGCAATCAGCTCCTCGATAAAATGCCACACCTAATGATTGGAATCGTTCTTGGCCAGCTGTATCCCATATCTGCATTACTACCCTTCGGTCGTCGATATACAATTCTTTAGTCAAAAAGTCAGCACCAATAGTCGCTTTGTACTGAGTTGAGAACTTTTTGTTTACATATTGTTGCCTTTGAAATGAGTGTTAGTGGCGGGTCCGTTGAAAGGAAAAGGAGGTTGGTAACATACATGATGGAAGTTTTACCGACGCCAGAATCGCCTAGGATGACGACCTTAAGCATGCTCTTCTTACGAGGCGCTTGAGACATGATGTGATGTGATGATGGTGATAAATGATAGTTTGTATGAAAAAGAGAAAGAAAGAGAGAGAGAGAGAGAATGTGAGTTTAGGGAGACAAAAGATGGGAGCGAAGTTATTGTGTGGAGACAAGCTCGGTCATTGGGACAAAACGGTGTAGCGGTATACTGCTTATGGAGAAGAGCAAGACCAGCCACTAGGGATTTTTTGGGCAAGAAATAACGGTGCTTTCCAATTATCTTTTGAATACGATTCTCATCGAAGGATATCTTAGATTGACCAGCTGTGTGTAGTTGATCCTTCTTCCAGGTTATTGCTGAGGTTTTTTGTAGTGGGATGGTGATTTAAGCGCCGCGCCGCGCCACTCTTTTTCTTTTCTATCCATGATCATACATTTTGATTTCGATGCGTTCTACTGCGCAGTTGAGGAGCAACTTGATCCAACTTTGAAAGGGCAGGCTTTCATTGTTGCACAGAAAAATTGTGTAGCTACTTTAAGTTATGCCGCGAGAGATCTCGGATTGAAAAAACTAGATAAAGTCACAAATGTACTCTCTAAATTCCCAGACATGACTGTCGTGAACGGCGAGTCACTGGCAAAATATCGCCGCGCAGGTAAAAGTATTGTCAAATTCGTACAAAGCATTTTGGTGGATTGTTCAATAGAGCGGTTGGGGTTGGAGGAGATGTGGATCGACTTGACGGACATTGTCGATTATAACCGGCAACTTTTACACGAATCAGGAATGATGCAATTGCTGGAAGAACGGGACGATGGGTTTGAAGTTGGTGTGGGTTTAGAAAACGATACCAGTGGAGTAACGCTGCAATTGACAAGGTCGTCAGAGGATTCAGTACCGTATTTCTGTGAAGATTTTACTGATTCCTTGCCCGGGAAATCATGGCCTGGAGAAGATCGAGAGAATCATTTGGCCGATTTTATCCTTGAGGATGACTGTTTCAAGTGTTACATTGCCGCTCATATCGCTGCGTATATTCAACAGCGGATCTCTGCCGAGTTTGGATATTCGTGCTCAGTTGGTGTGGCTCACAACAAGACATTGGCGAAAATGGTCGGTAGTGCGAATAAACCAATGGGGTTGACCACGTTGATCCCTGGGCAGGCTCAGAATTTCTTGGATCCACTGCTGGTGTCAAAAATACCGTATTTGGGCAGAAAGACGGTCGATTTACTAAGGGATGAACTAGGTATGGTTGTGGAAGAAACTCCAACAGTGGCAGATGTTAGAGTGCAGTTTTCACAGCCCGAGTTGACCAAGATGCAACCGACCCTGTGGGATTTATTGCATGGGGTAGATCCGTCTCCGGTGAAACCGACGCCTTTGGTACCGACTCAGATATCAATTGAAGATACATATACCGGTAGCACCTATGCCAAGACGTTGGAAGCGGTGAAATCTGAGATGCGGCGGATAGTTGGTTCGTTAGTGTCGCAATTGGTCGAAGATGCGGTTAACGTGGAGACTGGTGAATGGCTAGCACGCCCGACTACTTTACGACTATCATTACGGTTCGTGGGGATGGAGAATTTAGCCCGGAAAACAAAACAGATCCCGTTGCCGCAGTTTATTTATAAATTGTCAAAAATGGGGCTAGATGAAGACCAAGAAGAACGGCAAGCCATTCAGAATAAGATTGTGGAGGTGCTTGTCAAACTATTCCATCAGTTATGCCCAGTAAAGACATTTCTCGTCGAGTTGATCAACGTGGCAGTCACAGGGATGAAACCTACAATACCTGCAATTGCGCCGATAGCCAATGGACAAGCGCTTTTAAAATCTTGATGCAAAAAGTAGTTAATTATTTTTTTTTTTTATTTTTACAAACTATATGCTCTTACCAAAGGTTCTGGAATGGGTGGTGCGGTGAGCATATTCGCCGCTGCAAAGCTCAAGTTGACAGTTTCATATACATGTGTCTTTTTCTGCAACCTTGTTCTGAACCGTTTGCTGGTGTGGATCTTATCCATCATGGTTTGGAGGTTGAGGCCGCCGAACAGAAGCTTGTGCTGCAGCTTGGGCGCCGAAGATAGCTGCCGCAACACCAGCCGCAGCCTGGCCGCATCCCAGGTTCCTTTGAACCCTAGAATGATAGTTTCAGCTTGAGTACCCAGGATCCCTTCAATACTATCGAATTTCTCTTCTGCTGGGCATCCTGTGGCGATAAACGTGTCGGTTACCGTGACAGATTCCAGTAGCTGTTGCAGCTTGGTGATTGGTAACCCACTGATATGCAACTGTTTAAGCTTCTTTGTGTCTTCTCCTAAATCTGTCAACATGGCTCCCCGGCAGTCCAAATATAGATTCTCCAAAACTGGAAATTTGAGCCTGTGAAATGGCATTTCAGTGACAACGTTCAAAAGTAGTGTCTTGACATGGTGAAACGTCCCGTCTAGCAGTGAGTTGAAGCTCATTTCGAGCGTTGATACAGAATCCGGCAGCCAATTCCCATTGTCAAACGGGAATTCCACCCCCTGGAGTGACAATGATGTGAGCTGTTCCAGTTTGGAAATTGATGATTTGAGTTCTCGTTTGATATAATGCCGCGAATGCGTTCGGTAGAGTGCCAAATTTGTCACGTTTCCTGGCACAAGCTTGTGGACTTTCCCATTGTTCGGATGCCGTTCACTCAAGCCTAGACGAAGCCGCTCGGTTGATGGAATGTTGTAGCTCCGGTTTTGGAATTCTTGGCTGTCCACTGTGAGAGTTTTCTTGCATTCGAACCGCTCAAATAATGCTGATGGGTCGTACCTTGCGGATTGAAATGTTTCAACCGCCATGATTTCAAAAGTTTCCAGGTTTTGAAACTTTTCAGGAACCAACATCTCTTGCAGTACCCATGCCGCTAGTTCTTCAGAGCGTATCCGCTTGGGTTTCTTCTTGAACTGTGGAGGTTGTGCTTGTATATCTCGTGGTAGAACAAGTGTTAAATTTTTGACGCATTTCAGTACTTCGTTGCAACGGTTTTGTTGAACTGCTTCGTACAACTGAGCCAGTTGCAAATCACTAAACCTGACCTGAGGAGCCATACTCTGTGAAACTTTAACCAGTTCGCCGTCTTCACATGCGGAATCTTCAACCAACGGCTGGTCTAATCTGATCGTAGCAAAGCATCTTAGGTCGAATACCACATCGCGCCAAATCTCCGGTGCTAATATCTCCCGGAATACTCGGCATGTGCGTTGTAGATTAAGTTTTGCGTCGCTGGTAGCATAGAAACAGACTATCCGAAGAAGCTCTGGAGGTAATGATAGTAGCGACATTATATATATATAAACGGTGATAGTATTCAGGTATATGTTAGACGAGAAAGAAAGATATAACGCAATATCATGACAGGGGTACATGTATATATACATCATTCGGCGGGATTTTTCCCGCATAATATATAATTCGCCCTCTACCCCACCGGGCCCTAGAAAAGCGGGGTTAGGTTTTTGGTAAAAAACCAGTTCCCACTGTTCTGATTCTGTTCCAGCTGCCGACCCATGTATATATGCACAAAGAACCATAACCGTGGGAGTATTCCTACACCCAGGTCTACTGCAGTGTATCTCGGATTTCCCCCAAATACGGTAAACTGCCTTAAAAAAAGTTGGTAACCGGTCTAGTTTACCAGTATTCAATGTCTTTCTATTCTCAAATAGGTAACTGCATGTTTCAGCCGTCGTTGGCTCAATTAGGGAAAAGCCGCATGCCGGGTAACCTCTGGTAACCGCCGCGAGATGCGCTCCCGCTCAAAAAATTTGGTTCACACCTCGACATATAAACAAGGTTGAAATTCTCCAAGGCATTTGAAAACCTTTTTATTTTAATTTTTTTTTTTTTTTTTGGATATTTGCTCACGAAAAGATAAAAATAACCAATGCCAGAACCATATAGTGGACAGAAACGTCGGAGAGGTAAGTCTTAAAGAGTATTTCTTTGCAATTGCTAACGATCATATAGACGATCACGATGATTACAACAACCGGCGACCGCGTGTTTCGACGCATCGACAGGTATTATTACGACTCCGGCGTGAGATTGTCGAGGTTGGAGAACCATCGCGATTCAAAGTGTCTCAAATGATTCACCATTTGGGTACAGGGCTGGGAAATATCGATACAGATGAAGTTCGTAGCGGAGCGATAGAGACAATTGTGGCAGTAGTGGTTGAACAACCACACAAGATTCCGTTGTTGGCTGGTGCGATCCAGATTGCAAATTTTAAATCAACAGTCATGGGACAAACTGCAGTTGAATTGATCCATTCAAAGATTGAAGAGAATTTGAATAACGGCGAATGGACTCGAGTCAAGCAGTTTTTACGGTTCTTGGTGACATTAAGCCCGATTATAGAAGGTGATGGGATCTCAAAGATTCTGACGACTTTGATGGAACGAGCAGTGGAGATGCAAAAGAATAGCGAAGAAAGAAGCGGTGCTGCTGAAGAACTGTATGCTAACGTTATGGTGACTATTCCGTTTTGGCTAAGAACTGGGGAAATTGACGGCAATGCGAATCCAGAGATTGTTGACCAGGCTGAACAGGTGTTGAAGATTGCTGCTGGGTTTGAATTCAAAAGTACAGATATCCAACGGCAGATTGTGAGTCCATTTGTAACGACGGATAAAGAGCAGTTGCCGTATGAACCACAAGAGTTTGTTCGGTTGGTCAAGGCTGCAATGGACAAGCTTCAGAATGATGAATGGAGAGTATCTCGGTTGATTGATGTTGGTGCCATGATTCGACTTATGCCGGATTCTGAGGCGTTGCTTGCCGAGCAAAAACTGCATACTTTCCCGACAGTTAATGTACCAGAGCAGTTGTCTACCGAACCGACCAAATTCTACAAGTATCCTCGGTTGTATTTCCAAGCTTACATGCCAACTATTTTCGAAACTGTCCCGCCTCCAGACACATTTGAGGCGGTGGTTGTCAGGGATATCGCCACGGATATTATCAACGGGATGGACTTTAACCGTAAGGAAGTTGCTCGGCAGTTGATTACATTGGACTTGTTCTTTGCGCCACAGACATTTGCAGCTCCCGGTATTTCATTTGAAAAATTGGAAGGAATTGAAACCGGGAAATCGACGTGGAAGGTTGAAGATGTGGCTCTGGAAGCGGTTTTGGACCATTTCTTTGCGTTGCCATATACACACCACAAACCAGCGTACTACGACTCGATTTTGATCGAGGCGTGTATCATGGCGCCTCAAGCCATTGCACCGGTGTTTGGACGAGCGATCCGATTCTTGTATAGCAACCTGGAGGTGCTTGATGTGGAGGTTTTCCATGGGTATTTGGATTGGTTTTCGCACCATTTGAGTAACTTTGGATTCACATGGAAATGGCAGGAATGGGCTGGCGATGTGGAGTTGGAAGAATGGCACCCAAAGCGGGTGTTTATCCAAGAGTTGATTGTAAAGGAGGTGAGATTATGTTATACAGATCGAGTGAAAGAGACATTGACGCCAGAGTTTTTGCCGTTTTTGCCGCAGATTTCGGAGGATGTGGCGTTCAAGTATCTGGATAGCGAAGGCCCGTACCAAGAACCGGTCAACAAGTTAGTGTCGTTTTTACGAGACGGGTATAGAGCTCCACAAGCGTGGAAAGAAGGAGATGAGGAACAGCAACAAAAACAGGAAGAAGAAGAAGGTGGTGAATTGGAGACAATTATTGGAGAGCTTCGGGATACCGCTACGAATGAAGGTGTTGGTGGCCATGCTGATACGATTGACAAGATTATGATTGATGTGATTGTATCGACGGTGTGTTACCTGGGCAGTCGATCACTTTCGCATGCGGATAACTGGGTTGAGCGGTGCAAACCGATTCTCGAGAAGATTATCAAACCAGAGGACGGTGAAACTACTGACGAGGAAAAGCATTCTAAAGAGGTTGACGCGATCAAATCTGTGCTTGAATTTTGGAACCAGCAGCCGTATATCGGGTTGAACGTGCTGGGCATTTTCATCAAGAACAAGATTGTGACTGAATGGGCAGTTTTGGAGACTGTTGCGAATTCGCCGCGGTTGTTGGTTTCCAACCACGGATGGACGTCAATGCGAGCCGTGTTGGATTCTGTCAACACGTCTGGTGAATTGCGTCACGAGCTGGTGACGAACATGCTAACCAAATTGGTCACCGATCGAGACGCGGTCGATGCGGCGCAAGATGGCTGGTTGAAATGGTGGTATGACGGCGTGATTCGGGCGTTTGCAAGACGATACCATGACCAAGTCGGAGATGAATTGGTCCAGTTGGATTCGAGCGGCTTGATTGCGCAGGTGAAGAGTTTGTAAAAAAAAAAAAAAAAAAAGATGCACTGTAGCACAGCGCGCTTATGTAATCATCCCAACCTTTAAGCGAGAAAGGTCAAAAATTTGAAAAAAATCTGTTAAAATCTCAACACTACTACATACAAACACTTGCAAAAACAATGGCACTTACATTATCTGAAGAAACCCGGGAACGAATCGCCAAGTTGTTGGACATCGGCCGAGTCACCGTGCACTACGGATGGATTCCGTTTATTGTGTACCTTGGGTTGACGCGGAGTTTGCCACGACCGGGCTTGTTGAAGTAAGTTATCTCCCTTCTCAATATACACTAACCACATGTTTCTAGGGTCATTGCACCACTTCCACTTGCTTAAGGAAAATCATCACTTCATTAAATGTACATATAAAAAGAAAGAAAAAAAGGAGCTGTTTCTTTGTGTTCTACAAAAATACTGTAATTCTACCCCAACGACGCTTTGACGTTTTCATACACCAAAAACGTGATACAAGTCGCAGGCACCACACGGAACAAGTTCGGCACTAGGCCCTTGTAAAACCCACTAGCACCTTCATACTTGAAGATTTTCTGCACTGTATCTGCCGTCGAGGTGTATGTCCTCCCCTGGTTGTTTATCACTTGGAGTCTGGACCGGACCACTTGGTACGGATACATTGTCACTGCGGCGATGCATTTCGACGCCGCCGAGAGCGCCAGAACCTGCGGAGTATCCAGGTCTTTGGACAGTGTGCGACGTTTCTCACCTTGTTTGAACCGTTCATATAATGCAAATTGGATAGACGCTTGAAATACACCTAGTAATCCCGGAGCAAACCCTTTCCAGAACCCCTTAACGCCGTCGGTTCTCAGTATGCGTCTCGCCCCGTCCGCCATTGACGAATAGGCACCAGGGTCGCGAGAGTTGGTCGACAGCATGCGAGTTTTCAAAACCCAGATCGGGTTGGTTAATGCGCTGGTGATGGTGCCGGCTGTCATGGCACACATCATGTACTGCCGCCCGTCCTGATCCGTGGCGAACCGGTCGACAAATTGCTGGTAGAGCGTGAAATATAACCCCCAGGATACGGTATTCCCGAGCAGGTTCGGCCCAATGCCTCGATACAACTGTAACATGCGTCGTGCTGATGATTTGTTTTGCCCACCATCACCCAGAACTTGCTGCACCAGATGATAAATCGACCCGCGTCGAAGCGGATCGTGCTGCGTGTCGATTTGGAGACGCACTTTGATCAGGTCTAGAGGATGCATTACCAGCGTCGTCACTCCGCCGGCTGTCAACCCAGAAACAACCTCCCGTATCGTTGGGTCCATTTGATGATGCCTTGAAGTTTCGGTGTGCACTGGTATAGCTAACTGAAAAAAAAAATTAAAAAATAATGTCCGATGGTTGGGACTGGGGTTGGAGCGGCTGTTGGCAAGCGGCGGCGCCAATATAGGAGAACTGCAATTTGAACATGGCAGATTTGGTTTGAAATCACCGAACCAGTGAGAAATGATGTGTATTGGCAGCCTAGAGACATGGTTTTCTCCGAGATTCGCTATAAATAAAAATAAAAATAAACTCTAATCTACGACCAAAAACGGCCCCGCAATCAAACGTTAAAAATTTCTATTCATACTAATCTCAAATTATTTATTTTCTGTCCATATTCATCCGTTTCATATTCATGCAGATTCCATCATCATGGATAATACTCCATTTGCAATCGGCTTTGGCGTGCACATGGCCATCCTGGCGTTTGTGCTATCAATCGGCGTGGCGTTCGGGTACCTGATCACGTCCAAAGAGTCGTGGCCTCTTGATCCACCCTCGTCGCCGGTGGTGATATCTCCAGAGACACGTATACAGGCTGCAAATTTGAAGAAACCGGACGCTCAACAACTGGAGCCGCTATCACACACAAGAAATCAATCCAAATCACACCACCATACAAGATCGTCGTCCTCGGCAAGCAGCGGCGTCCTCGTCCTCGACGCCCAGGCTGTCGAAATCATGTTTAGAGACGAGAAAAAACAGTTCCAACTCGAGTTGGAGGAGATGATCGCATTAAGAGAAGCAATGGAGAACGAGTTGGAAGATTTGAAAGCTGGAGTAGAAGTGTTGAAACATATCGTGCAATCTCACATTATCGAACTTTAGTTCCATAAAAGCAATCGTATATTATATATTATTATTAGCATTATTATTATTATTATTATTATTATTATTATTATTATTACTCTTATTATTATTCTTATTATTATCTCTATTACCATGACAAGCGAAATTAGTACCCCATTTGGAACGACATGGACGATCCATTCTCATTCTGGAACAATGACGACGGGTTCAATTGATGATGCACTGTATAAGGATTCATTGTACCATTACCATTTTCACCCTGTTGACCCTGCTGTGGCTGTTGCGGTTGCTGTGGCTGTTGAGGCTGCTGAGGTTGGATCGGTGCAGCATTTTGTGGCGGCGCTGGTGGCTGTTGCTGTTGCGGTGGTGGAGGCGGCACAGATGCAGTAGTATTCTCAGATGCAGCCTCCGGTTCAACAGAAACACTCTCACTCATAGGCTCACCATCCGGACCAAGCTTCTTATTACTCTTGGTATCCTTCCCTCTGCCTTTAATCCCGCGGTTGGCATTCTTGTACAAATCCGCAAAATACGTAAACAATTCCACCTCATCCGGCGGCAGCATGGCCCAATTCTGCATCGAAGCTCCATAAAACTTTAGCCGCTGAGTAATGGACGAAACAGCTTCTTGGTGAAACTTGTTCTGATGAGCCTTGAGGTTCCCCAACTGCGTAAACGTCTTGTCACAACTGTCCAACTTGCAAACATATGGCCGATGATTCGCATGGATTAGCTTGTGTGCTCGGTAATTACCACGTTGAGCAAACGTCTTGTTGCAATCTTCACATTCATATGGCTTTTCACCAGTATGAGACCGTCGATGAGTTCGCAGATTCCCCCGTTGAGAAAACCGCTTCCCACATCCTTCAAAGTCACACAAATACGGCTTTTCACCAGTATGAGACCGCTTGTGAATATCCAGATGAGTCTTTTGAGTAAACCGTTTATTACAAGCCGGAACGTCACATGCAAATCGGTACTTGCTCTTGGCTTCTTCATTATCATCTGGATCTTCTTTTCGCTTCCCAACACCACCATTCAGCATACCTTCTGGTGGGATCAATTTGGTGTCATCCATTTTGAACGGCTCAGATTCTTCACCACGTTCAACCCGTTCTTGATGTTTCTTTTGTGCTTGGATTATCAACATCAAAGAATCCACATCAGTGGCACCAACAACCGGTTTGGACCGTTCTGCTTTGGTTGCAGGGGACTCGGATCCTGTGACTGAATCTGGTTGAATTGGCTGTGAAGGAGTTTGACGCGATCCTGGTGGAGCTGGACGAGGTTGAATGTGTTGCTGCGCTTGTGCTTGTGTTTGTGCTTGTCTAGGAGATGCATGTGTATTATTTGTATTCTTCTTCGCCGCAGCCTTTTTACCACCTTTTCTAGCCTTTTTAGCTGGAGGCTTATCATCTGGTGTAATCATTGCAGCTTGAACACTCATCATATCCGGCTTGGTATTATCCGGACTCAATTGTCTCTTCAATGATTGATTAGCATGTTGAGGTTGAGCCACTTGTGGAGCTGGTTGTGCTTGTTGCTGAGGAGACTGTTGTACACGTTGAGCAGGAGACTGTTGATGTTGCTGAGCTGGAGAACGGTGTTGTGGTTGTTGTTGCTGTTGCTGCTGCTGTTGACGTTGTTGTTGCAATGCATATGGATGCATTTGATAGCCTTGTGGCTGATGCAACTGCTGCAATGGCGGTGGCTGTTGTTGGTTCTGTTGTTGATGAATTTGAGGTTGTTGTGGCTGAGGTATTTGATACTGCTGCTGTGGTTGTTGAGCAATCCGCTGCGGCTGTTGTTGAGGAGATGCACTAACTCGAGCCGCATGTTGCTGACGAGCTTGTTCAACTTGAGGAGGTGGCAACTGTTGTTGGAATCTTCCCATATGTTGGTACTGCTGCTGCTGAGGATGTAACTGGACTTGAGGCTGTTGTTGTTGCCGAGCAGCTTGAGCTTGCGCTGCCTGTTGGGCGTGAGCTGCCTGTTGTTGACGAATGAGATGTTGTCGTCTTGCTTCTTCCTCTCGACGTTGTTGTTCCTGCTGTTGTTGTTGTTGTTGCTGCTGCTGCTGCTGCTGCTGCTGCTTCTTTGCAGCATCTTCCCGTTCTCGTTTCTGCTGATCTGCTCTTTGTTGTTCAACTCTTTGCTGTTCAGCAACACGTTGCTGTTCCACTCTCAACTGTTCAGCACGCTGCTGCTCTACCAACCGCCTTTGTTGCTCTTGATACTGTCTAGCCGCTTGAGCTTGAGCTTGGGTTTGTTCAGCGGTAGCCTGTGGCTGCTGCTGTTGTTGCCCCTGTTGCTGACCCATCAATGCATTTGGTGGCATTCTCATCCCTGCAGTATATCCCATATTGTTCATATACCCTGGAACTACATGGTTATTTTGGTCCATTCCAGCGTACATGTATTGATTCTTATTCCCAGCCTGCGCTGCCGCCGCACCTTGGGCTCCTGCCGGTGCCGCTTGACTTTGAGCCGCATGCATTCGACTCATATCATACAACCCAGATTGATAATCAAACATTGAATCTGATCGTTGATATTGCGATCTTTGACCTGCTTGTTGTTGTTGGGGGACCTGTTGTTGAGATTGTTGCCCTTGAGCCTGAGCCTGGGTCTGTGGTTGTGGAGTCTGCTGTTGTTGGCCAGGACGCATTGGATTTTGAAACTGAGGATGAGTGAAATAGGAATAATAGTTCTGCTGTTGTTGAGGCTGTGGAGCCTGAGGAGTCTGTTGCTGAGACTGACCCTGGCTTTGACCCTGCTGCTGCTGAGCCGGTTGCTGCTGTTGACCAGCTTGTTGCTGTTGTTGACCCTGTTGCTGCTGTTGTGGAGTCAAGCCTTGGTAAGCAGGATAGATATTCCTCGCATACTGCGGCGGAACATTACTCCCTGGAAATAACGGCCGATGCTGTTGATATGGGCCACTCATCTCAAGATCTCGTCTGTATTTTACTTTTTCCCGCACTGTAATAAAAGTTAGCTCAAACCCGAAAAAAAAATTAAAAAAAAAAAAAAAAAAAAAAAAAAATTCTCTCTCTTTTCTCTCTTCCCGTAATGCCTTGCGCACGCATTCTCCCAAAAGAAAAAAACACCCAAAAGAAAACTAAAAAAGTTTATTGGCTGCTTGTTTTTGATTGGCTGTCGAAATCCAGTATTTACCCGCATCTTAAGCGAATATGTCTGTAAGAATATTCTTGCAAAAAAACAAATAAAACATGGTCCAGAAAAGAAAAAAAAATAATAATAATTAATGTCTAGTCAGAGACCGGTATCAAAATAGCATAGCGCTTAATGCTTAATACAACTCTTATAAATCAAAAAAACTTCCACACAAGAGGGTAACAACGGAAAAACCAGCCAATCAAATTGCTAGCTAGACGCCAGAGAAGAAGAGAAAGAAAAAAAAATGAACAACAGCGAGGGTGTCAACTTACCAATAAAAGGCGCCACCTAAAAACCAAAATCAAAGAGATCCCAACTTTGGAAACTACTATGATGAGATATCTCGGATAGACGATTTGTCAAGTTTTGGATGGTTTTTCTTTTTGACCAACCAAACCTATTCGAGATGTGTGTGTGGTATATTACTGTTCTCTTTTAGAAACGTTCAAACAAACACTGTAGTGGCTGTACGTTAAAGAAGAAATGTCGTTGCTTCTTTCAAAAACAAAAAAAAAAAAAAAAAAAAAAAAAAAATTCAGGCGTTTCTTTTTCAAAAAGTAAATGGCTGCGCACTCCTCACTATCCTGCGGCCGGGCAACTGCAGATTTCCAAAACGTTGGGAGAGTTATGCATAGATTCCAGGGTAGGGTAACCACGGCGTGGAATGAAGTCACGTGATTATTACCGAATTGAGAGATTTACCAAAAGTGGTAGACAGACGTAATTAATAAAAACCCGCTTTTGACTCTCTTGTTGCCCTTTATCAGCCGCACGGCGGCGACTAAAAGTCAAACCAAAAGTAAATCTTGTAAAAAAAAAAAAAAAAAAATATTTATATCAATTAGCAGAGAGTTTGAATTCTGTTTCTGTCTTTTTTTTTATTTTTTTTTTACCCGTCTTTTGTAGTTAAATATTACCAATACACAGCGCTATACATCATCTTCATTAGTCTTTTTCATCAGTCCGCTATTTTCTCATTTCATCTCATCTCGAATATGGATAATATCTCCAAATTCTAGCTTTGAAATCCCCAGATCCAGTAGCAAACAATCCACCCTGCGGACTTGGAGCTACACTAATTACACTGTTCTTATGACCTTGCAACATGAGCTGAACTTGCCCGGATCTTGGATCCCAAAACTGCACTCCTCTGTCTTTAGATCCAGACAAAATCCATTGTCCATCTGGTGTTGATGCAACAGACAATACAAAGTCCTTGTGTCCAACAAATGTCTTTACACATACACCACCTTTATGGGATCCACCGCCTTGTGGAGCTTGCAACTCCCACAACTTGATAGTCTTGTCAAGAGATCCAGACACCAATTGCTTCCCATCTGGTGTAAAGCCAACAGAGTAAACAGAGTCCTTATGTCCATCTGGAATCTCCAGTCGTTCAACCAAAAATCCAGTACTAGTTTCCCATACTCGAACAGTCTTATCCAATGACCCAGCAGCAACATAACGTCCATCTGGTGAAATCGCCACTGTAGTAACACCATCTTCAATGCTCAAGGTAAGAATACACTGGCCACTCTCCATATCCCACATTCTCACAGTTCGGTCTCCAGAACCAGAGGCAATATGTCGACCATTCCGCGAAAAGTCAAGTGAATAAATATCTTGTTCATGACCATGGAACAAGTATCGAATAGTTCGTGCCTTGATATCCCAAACACGAATCTGACGATCTTCTGCACCAGTAGCAAGATATTTACCATCTGGAGAAAAGCAAACTGATCGAATATACAAATCGCCATCTTTTTCTACCGAGTCATCTTGCAACTTGGCGATCAAAGCTCCTGTTTGAACATCAAAGATTTGTGCAGATCTGTTGCAACCAGTTGCAACATATTTACCATCAGCAGAAAATCTCACACAACAAACCACAGAATGATGTTCCAAAGTTTGAACAATATCAACATCCAACATTCTTGGTGCCCTTTCATTGTATAACACAAACCAATCTTCTTTTTGCTTTTTCAAACTCTCTGGAACTTGATCAACATCCAATTCACCCAAATTGTTTCCCAAAGCAATTGCGGTTTGAGCATCAGCTTGAGCATTAACAACGGGTTGAGCCTTTTGAGAAGTTGGTGTATTGCCATTACCAGATGGCTGTTCAACCTTTTTTGCCCCTGGCGAAAGAGCCATTTGACTGTTTTGTCCTTGTTGTTGAGGTTGAGGTGGTTGTGTCTGTGGTGGTTGAGATTGAGCCTGCTGAGGCTGTTGTGCCTGTTGCGGCTGAGGTTGAGCTTGAGCTGGAGCTTGAGGCTGATTATGAGGCGCGTTTCCACCACTAGAATCCGGATAACCATTATATCCCGGATAACCACCCATTTGTTGTTGCTGTGGTTGAGGTTGTTGTTGCTGTGGAGGAGCTAGCGGTTGAGAGCCAGATTGTCCAGACATAATACCTCCAAATACCCCAGATGATGAATGACCCAATGCTGGAGGTTGACCTGGTACTTGACCTGGTTGTGGAGGTTGTTGCTGTTGTTGTTGAGCCGCTTGTTGTTGCTGAGCAGCCTGTTGTTGAGCAGCTTGTTGTTGCTGAGCTTGTTGAGCTTGTTGTTGTTGCTGAGCAGCCTGTTGTTGTTGATGTTGTTGTTGTTGATTGATAGCACGTGGAGGGGCAGCACTACTTCTTGCAGCAGCAGCACTAGCACCACCAGAGGCAGCAGCAGCAGCAGCATCTCCTCCTCGAGCCTCCAGTTCTCGCTTAAGTTTAATAATCTCTTCTTCATACGCATCTTTCATCTTACGATGAGTTGTTTCAAGATCATAAATCATCTGTCGTACTTGTTGCATTTCAGCGGTTTGTTGACTGACTTTTTGATCAAAATCGTCCTTGTGCATTCTATACGCAGAAGCTTCACTGGTCATATTTTCAAATTCCTGTCGAACAGCATCCAACAATTCATTCAAACGATGAACGCCAGCATTCTGTGGCTGCATCATCCTCTGTTGATGGTAACTCATTGTTTCGTTGCGGATATTTTTTTTCGTTTTCTTGTCGGCGTTTACGTTTTAAACACGATATTCTTTTTTCACCACCGAACAATCACTTTTTTTCTCCATGAAATACAGGCTAGTATTTACAAATAAGAATAGACAAAATCTCGATAGCTTTCGGTATGGATTGACGAATGGTCTTTGGTTGGAAATAAATAGAGATATGTCTAAACAACTGGAGGGTGGGAAAAAAAGAGTGTGTGACTTGGCAGGTTTCTGTGAAGAGTGAGAAAAAAAAGAAGGTTGGTGGGTTGGGCAATTGGGGAAAAAAAAAATAAAAAAAAATTGAGTTGGGAGGTTTGAAAAAGCAACGCTCGGCCCCTTAAACTTCTTCGCCTATAAATCCGATGAGGCAGCTCAATTTTAAACAAAAAGAGTTGATTGACATATGATATAGTTGGAGCTTATAAGAGGGGTTCAATTGAAAAGAGCTTTGATTCATCGGAATCAACCCAAGGTTTCGATCGGAGATGTTTGCATTAGCCTGATTCTAGTTATTGTCTTCAATCTAATCATTATCTTATCTCCATCTTAGCTCCATCTTAGCTCCATCTTAGCTCCATCTTAGGTCCATCTTAGGTCCTGCTTTCCGTAAAAAATATTTCACAAAACCTTTTTTTTTTTTTGTGTCTAGCTAGACGCCAGGCCAGACACCGGGTCTCTGCTGCAGCGTTTCCTTTGTGGATTGTGGATCGATCGGCATGCGCAAGGCTCCTAAACCCAATTACGTAATCTAAATGCCCCACCGGACGCCGGACGCCGGCCGCCGACAAAAAAATCTAAAACCAGTAACATCAAGATTGTGTCACGATTCGAGCAAAACTATGGACACTTTTGGTAGGCTCATGAGGTGGTCGCTTGAACGAGTAAGTTTACAACGCGGTTATTTTTGCTCGTTTGGTCCGGTTGAAAAATGACAAATCATTATAAAAGATCTGCTTCTCAACAAAAAAGAACAGCCACTTCTTTTATGTCTTTTTCACGCATTGTCGTACAAAAACTTCCAATCTTCAATCTCTTCAGTTATCCACCGCAGTTTTGAATTTATCGATGCAGTTGCGCTGGCTCCAGCAGCAGCTCGGATAGGAGGAGTGGAACAATGTGCCAGTTGATGCAACAGCTGCGCCGTTTTGACACGTATGGCTTTATCTACATAAACGTTGGGAGCACCAACGTCTACGGACAAAGCTCGGTGTCCAACTGGTTCGAGTTCCAGCGCTAAAGCTTCAATGAACCCTTCTAGGGCAAATTGTGTTGCTGAATGCATTGGTTTGTGAGGAATCCCATGGATTCCTGCTGTTGTTGTTGCATTGATTATACGGATGGATGGTTTTGTTGTTGTTGATAACACTGCTCGTGTGATTTGATATAATGCGAGGTAGTCCGTTTGTAGACTGGATTGTTGAGATGGATGGAACAGAATCACGTCGGGATTAACCTTTGGTATTACTTTGAGTAAATCTTGTCGGTCTCTTGGGTTTATTTGGATGATGGATTCAGATTTGGTTTGAGGTGGTGATGATGACGATGTCGATGAAGATGAAGATTGTGTCAATGATGATGCCGCAAAAACAAGCTCATCTCCACTAGATTTGACGCAATCAGCAATCTCGTTATGGAGCTTGTTTCGTGAATCGTGGCCAAACACTATCCATTTCAGCTTTTCTGAACTCACTGGACCATACAATTCTGGTACCAAACTCATGATGAAATTGGGATGTGATCGAGTTTGGGTGTGGGAAATCCCAAAAATAAACCCTACACACTACAGCAGCACCGTTGGTTTTTTTTAAAAAAAAGATGATGTTTGTCATCAAAATTACGTAAAAAAGAATAATAATAAAAATTAAAAACCGACAATTCAGATATAATATTCCCTATAACCGCCGCCATATTGACCTGAAGAAGGAGCATTGGGACTTGTATTTGAATTTGTAGGAGCAGCTGCGCTATTGCTAGCGGCGGCGGCATTTGGAGGCGGAAGAGGTTGCGGCTGTTGACCAGAACTCGCCGATGACATCGATGGATATCGATTCGACGACGCTGCCGCTGCTCCAGGTGATGATGATGGCCCACCAGTACCAGCAGAAGAATCTGGTAACTTCCTTGGATCCGCCGATAAATGATAATCATGATTATATGGCTGATAAAAATTCGTTGGCGATACCAATGGCAAGTTTGGTGAATGTACACCACTGGGCCGACCACCACCGCCACCACCACCAATACTCATCATTCTACCACCACCTGCACCTCCAGAACCTCTTCCTCCTCCTCCTCCTCCACCTCCCGGTGTTGGCATTGCTGCTCCAGACATTGTTGTTGGCCCAGCGTTATTGGTGTAGTATGATGGTGCTGTTGAATATTGATAATAATCATGTGTAGCAGCTCCTGGGCCGGTATTACCAGATAATGGTGGTGGTGGTGGATATTGCCCACCACCATCTCCACCTCCGCCGCCGCCGCTTTGGCCAGACATTGGCATGTTACCAAACGGTTTGTATTGCGAA
Organism: Blastobotrys apis; assembly: GCA_030557665.1. Lineage (NCBI taxonomy): Eukaryota > Fungi > Ascomycota > Dipodascomycetes > Dipodascales > Trichomonascaceae > Blastobotrys > Blastobotrys apis. Next base: position 218,916 of record JAKTPN010000340.1, read on the forward strand.
ACATAACCAGAATTAGCCCCAGCATTGGATGCTTGACCATATGGTGGACCCGGCGCTTGTGTTTGTGGTGGCGGTGGTGGTGGCGGCGGCAACCCACTATTATTCCCTGATTGATTCCCACCAGAATTCGGCGGCGAACGATAAAATACTGTATTGAATCCAAACTCGTTTGGATCAGTAGCCAAATCGCTATATGATGGCACTTCAAACCCATGATGATGAATATCATTAGTCATAATATAATTGCCACTGGTAGATGGCATTGCCGCCGTCATTGGAACCATTGATGCCATGCCAGCCGCCATATTTGGTTGTCTTGTACTGTTTCTGCGAGATATACTACCCCTGTTTTGATGATGTTGGGCTTGTTGCTGTTGATGATGATGATGATGTGCTTGTTGCTGTTGTTGTTGCTGCTGCCGCATGTGCTGTACTGGTTGAACAGGCCCGCCTTCACTAGGATCTAACGGTTGTCGAAAATTCTGACGATGGGTCAATTCTTCATTCACTAGAATATCCTTAATACTTGGATCTTCACTAGGACGTTTAAAAAGACCACCCTTCACCTCTTGCGGGTTATAATAAGAAACCAAATGATGTTGCTGTTCATTAACCGAAATAGACATTGTCTTTTTAATCAAGCCACTTTGTTTAAAATAATAAGAATCAACCAACGATCCAACTAATTGACGATCGTTTTTATTCCCACCTGCACCACCGCCAACACCTGGTAGACCGCCGCCGCCGCTGTTGCCGCTGCGCGCCGCATTGGGATCACCCAGTCTATGCATTGCTGCGGCGCTACGCGTCATGGCGCCGCCGCCGCCACCTTGAGCCCCACCTGCATCTTCAGCTTTAATCTTAAAATCCAAGTCGCTTAAAGCACCTTGCGGCAATCCATATTGCATGTTCAAGTGGTTTCCACTAACTTCACCCCCTCCTGGGGCAGTTGATGTATTATTTGGACCGCCGCCATATCTCAAACCCATAACATCGCCTGGTACACTTCCTCCTCCACTTCCATCTGATATACTATCATGTCGTGAATATGGCGCTGCTATACTTGAGGATCGTTTCTTTCTGCCTCGCTTTGTTGTTCGTTTCTTTTCTCCTGGTGGAAAGGGCTTTTCAAGTTCTCGATAAACCAAGAAATTGCCCAAGATTCGAGACGGTGACCAAGATACACCATCTGTCCATCGCTTGATGCCTGAGGTACTTTCATTAAATATAAAAACATTCCCTGAACGTATCAAATCTGTTCTCTCTCGATCATGTGGACGGCGACTTACTGATCTCAACGATGAATCCAGTGTTGCTTGAAATAATAATAGTGCATCTCTGGTACTGTCGACATATCCATGATAAGTTGGTTCTAGGGATCCCCCGGACATTTGTTCTTGAGCTCAATTAGTTTCACAGAAGACAAGTTTAAAACCAAAACAATAGTATCAAAAAAAAAAGTAGGTTGTTGAAGAGACAAACAAAAAAAAAATTTAAACTGTGAATAGCAAAAAAAAATTAAAAGAAAAAAAAAAAAACCTTGGAAGAAAGCAACTTTCCGATTTTTTTATTTTTTAATTCTGCTTCTTCTTGATCCTCTCCAAATTAGTATTACACTTCTTCTTCTTTTGATGAGCTTAATCAAAATTATCCTCCCTTGTTGTGTAAACAGCAACAAGGTTTGAAACTCTGAATTGAAGTACAGAAAAAAAAAAAGGAGATTAACCAAGGTGGATCGAGACTTTTTCGAAGCGAGAAACACAAGGAAAAAAAAAAAATAGAAGGTTGTGATTGTAAAAAAAGGCCAGTAAAAAGTTGGTAAAATAATTGAATTCGTCTGATTCTTGCTGTAGTCATCCAATGAAAGATGATCCCTTAAGTCAGTGACCCCTGACAAATAGGTCGGTTAGACTTTTTTGTCGGTTGTTTCTGAACGCTCCCTCTCTAAGTAAAGCCCTTTCAAATACACCCCTCCCCACTCAAATTAAAAGAAGTTGAACAACAAAAAAAGAGTTTTTTTGCAACTTAGATGAAATAAATAGATTAAGACTTGGCTTTAGTGGATGGCGATAAAAGGAGTAGGTTGAACAGAAACGTAAGCGCTGGACAAGAATGAAACTCTCTCGGATCTTGCGTGATGCGTGATGCCTTTGGCGTTGGCGTTGGTTCCGGTATGTAATACACAACACCTCCGATGCCCTGTTGGGGAGGATTTCAAAACAATTGAAACTGGATTTGCTGACGTTATGAATAACTATCCACGTGGTAGAGATATGATTGGTAGATTGGTTATAGCAACACAAAGTTAGACCCTTGAATACCCGTTTAGGCAAATACTCGAAATAGCGATTCGAAGGGCAATAAGCGCGGAAGGTTTGGTGTTGCTGCCTTATTGATCTACTTTAACCACACAAATCAAATATGGCTTGGACCTGAGTTGGGGGTATTGTTAATGGTTTTGAAGTTTGCTTTTCGTTTTTAAGATTGAGTTGAAGTGGCGAGCGAGGATTATCTTGATGTTAATGGTGATGTCGTTTGGATGGATGGCGTCTGGTGATGTATCAAACACCCACACAAATCAATTGGATCTGTTATTATTTTTTGTGGAGTGATAAGATTGGTTGTATAGCTTTTTCGGTTCTTTTTGTTTTCCGATCAAGTTTTTTTTGGTGGTATAAAAGTTAGGGGTCCAAGTTTTTAAAAGAGAAAGCAAAAATGATGGATTGAAAGAAGAAGAAAAGGAATAAGAAGTTTGAAAAATAAAAGATTCCAAAGGAGAGTGTGTGAAGAAAAGAAGGACTGGAAACAGAACCAAAAAAAAAAAAAAGAAAGAAATTGGACAATATGGTCAAAATATTTTGTTATTGTCAATGAGGTTTTTGGTTCTCTTTTATTTTTTTTGACTCACCGAGTAAGAGAATCAAGGAAAAAAAAAAAAAAAGACCCGCAATTGAAACCCTTTTGATTTGTCCAGAATAAACGGAACGTAGACCAATTATATTCATCTTTGTAAATGAAAGAATGAAATGTGTATAAAAGAGAGAGACACTTCAGAAAAATAACACATACACGTAACAATAAGAAAAAAAAAGAAAAAGGTATTGACTGGAAAGTTGAAGTAGAGTGAATGACTGCAGTAGTGAAATGAAGAGGGAAGAAGAAGAAAAAAAAGAAAGAAAAAGAAACCCATTTAGTTCGAAAGAACGCAAGAGTAGAGCTAGGAAAAAGGATGACTTTCGCTGTTTTAGAAAAAAAAAAGTTTAATAAAACAAATGCTGTTAGAAGACAATTTCTAGTTTCTTTTTTCTGAGTCCTTCATGTCTCTCTTTCTTCCCTCAGGAAAAATAAAGAATCATAGGGGCATACCATCAAACGCATTAATTCCAAAAAAAGTGGTGGTGACGAAGAAACAAAACAAAAAGAGAAAAATAGCCAATTTAGGTAGCCATCTTGGGTTTTAATTCTTTCAGGCAATTGATAAAAAACATACCGTGGAGATGGTCAGATCGAGATGGAAAAGGACGGAATAGATTTACGAAAAAGTAAACATGTAAGGAAATGTAACAAGTCAAAAAGATTGTTATATATTCACTATACAAAAATGTCTTTGCAACGGTGGGCACACCTCCCCTGCAAAAACAGAGTTACGCCTCTATTTGATCCTTAATAATATCCAAAGAAATCGAAAACAAAAACCGTTATAGTTATACGCAAATTTTTTGTCGCGAAATCTATATTATCGGTAGTCAAAGGATGTTTCTTTGGGATATAAACTTGTGTAAAAACTTCATTGAATGGTTTTCCCTTCTCTTCCGAAAAGGATCGGCAGGGGTAGGCATCGCCCGCAGCGGCGGGACATGAACACCTGGAACTAAACTGCCGCACGATTGTTGGTGAAAAAGCAAAAACCCAATCTCGTCTCATATGATATCAATATATCCACTTTTCCAATGCGCTTCATATAGGATGGACGATGAATTCCAATAAAGAAAGAACAAAAAATATATCTTTATTAATAGTCCATATGTACATACAATCCCGAAAAAGACACAGGTTTTTTTGTTTTTTTTTGCCCAAATATTCCATCCTCAGTCTAGCCTGGTTCCTAACATATCGATCCTCCATGTCTTGGATATTATATAGCTGTCAATATTTGGGAGAGGCTGGCTTAGGTATATAACGAGAGGGAAAGAAAAAAAAAAAAACACGACCGCATTTTGTGTGGGTGTACGGCGTGAGAAGATATAGGTGTGTATTATATTATCCACTTTGCAGATATTCGTTGAAATTTTATTCTATTGATACGTTGGAGCCAAAACTGTATATACATTACCCACTCCATCCAATTCGGGGGTGGCAGCGAGTGTGTACACAATGCTCCAATGCGCTGAGAACGGGAACGATACCTGCTTTTTTTTTTTTTTTTTTTTTTTTTTTTTTTTCTTCCTTTTATTTTTTACGTTGCAGCAGCTGAATTTTTATTATCGTATAATCCACAGAGCTTATTCAAGCAGAGAATGAAAAGCAACTTTCTGGTTTCT
>JAKTPN010000341.1:0-19761 GCA_030557665.1 Blastobotrys apis
CAGCCCATTGTCCTTCTGGCAAATTCACCCCTTCCCAATTGCCTTCCGATGGTCCAATTGCTGCTTGTTCTCTATTCCAGTACTCTCGAAAAGTGGACCGTTCCAACGGTTCTTTGCCCAGGTCAGATCCTAGGTCAATGATAAATCTGGAGTGGTCAATAATGGATTTATTAACCCCTGCAGCCGGATGGTAACGGTTCTTTGGTGATTGGATAAATTTGGTCGGTTCCTCCCCACTCTGCTCCTTGTCAAAGGTTAACAACTTTCTCCAATGCTCTTGAGCTACTCTGAGTGAATGAATATTCTGAAGGATACTATCCGCCCCACCTCCAGGTTTGGATACCAGAGTATACGCCGCTTCAGGTTCGGGGACCCAATGAGCGACTCGCCGTATTTCTTCTGCCTGAAATTTTTGTGTCTCCTGAAGATCAGCTAGGATCACTTGTTGAGCAAAAGATGGTACAGTTAATAGAGTAAAGATTCGAGCTGCACGGCCCGCTTTGAGTTTATCCAGTAATTTCCAGAGTCCATAACCACCTTGTAACAATGGTCGCTGAAGTTTCTCTGGGGCTGCTGGTAATTGCCGTTTCCCTTCCTTTAGTTTGTCCCAAGCCAAGTTTTCCAGGCCTTTCAAAATGTTATACGGTGCCGGGAAAAACTGGTCAAGATAAACCACTTTAGAAAAGCAGTAAGTATTAATAACCCAAGTTTTAGCGGCGAGTGGATAGTCATACAGAGGAATCTGATTCATTCGCTTAGACACATCTTTCACAACCCCTGCCCAAATGACCGACTCATTCATCAGTGTATGACATCCTAATGGTATTCCCAGCAACTCAAATTCTTCCTTGTCCACATCAACTTGAACAGAATTCGCAAACGGAGTATCAGCTAGCTTGTGAATATCTCTGGGTTTAACAAGAACAATTCTCGTTTTATCCAGATTCAAACGACTGCCAGAAGCAGCTGTATACTTACCCACCACTTTATGAAGTAGAGTCAGTTGCTGCGTGTCACGGGCTACGACAAACACATCATCAGCAAAAGAATTCACTGTGATTTTCAAGTCTGTATATGGCTTGGCCGGTTTATCGGGTGATGGAGGAACAAAAGAATTATGATCACGTCGACCTGGCTTAATGAGTTTCTTGTAGCCAGGGATGTGAGATCCATTCTGATTTGGTTGACGCAAGTGGGTTTCAGTTGGGAAGTTGTACCAATCTTTCCGGAATGGATTTTGAGTGAGATATGGGAACTGATTGCTCGGCCTAAACCCCTGAAGTTGCGCGCGAATTGCACAGCTAAAAGGTTCAGATAAAATAGCAAATAGCACCGGCGATAGAGGATCACCCTGCCGAACTCCAGAAATCGTGGAGAAGCGTGGGCCCAATCGATTATTAATGCACAGCCGAGCCGTGGTGTCATCATTGACACTTAACAACAACTTCGAAAAACTATCAGTAAAACCAAAAGCCTTCAACACTTTCTGGGCATAGCGAGGCTGAATACGATCATATGCCTTTTCAAAATCTAATGATACCAAATAACCAGAGTAATTTAGCTTTGGAGCAAGGAGGACCTGAGCGTTGGTAATGTTGGTGTCGATAGTTCGCCCCGGAATAAATCCAGTTTGATCTGGGTGGACAACCGTATTAACAACTTTGAAAAGACGTTGAGTTATAGCTTGACAAATGATTTTCATGTCTCCGTTCATCAGCTGTAAAGGACGCCAGTTCTTGAGTTTCTCTCTTGGACCTTTTTTGTAGAGAAGATGAATCACCGAATCACGTTGTGACGACGAAAAAACACCTTGCTCTAAACAGCTATTGGCCATTTCAACAAAACCAGGTGCAATATGATCCCAGGCAGCAGCATAAAAAGCAATTGATAGACCATCAGCGCCAGGAGCACTAGTCCGATCACACAACCGCATAGCCTGTGTCATTTCTTCCTCCGAAAATTGAGCATCTAGAGATGCTTGTACCTCTGGAGCAATTTTTTGGGAAGAAGGTATATAGTCCAACAGTTCGTCAGCAGCTTCATCTGAGATGCCCACCGCATCAAAGAGAGTACGATAATAATCGGTAGCCTGCTGCAGAATAGATTCGGTAGTGGTAAACTCATTTCCTGCATCATCTGACAATTTTTTAATAACACTTTGGCTGCGAACCACATTCAACCGAATGTCTTTAAAAGCATCCACAACCCATGATATGACAGTCAGTGGACGAGCCAGCTTCCAATAGCCCGAGCCGATGGCGACAGGGGTGGTGGCCGACAGTCTGTAACTAATCGGATGATGGGTAGATATTCTGGTTGTATCAAGACGAATATCACAATAGTACTGCAAAGCGTGAACTGAGCCATATAGCCGGTCCAACCGCCGTTTTGATTTTGTGCCGTTGGTTGTAACATTGGTATATGCTCGCTTGCTGGGGAACCGGACGCGATAAAGGTCAAATAGTTGAATGTCCGCTAACACATTGGATAAAATTGGAGCAGACGAATCCAGGCCACTTTGGTAGTTTGAAGTTTGATCAATTGAGTCTAACACGTTATTCCAATCGCCACCAATGAACAGTGGAGTGTCGGGATCGCGTGTGTCGATCAAATGCCGATGAAGGTCAGCATAAAACTCCAAACTTTCGGGTGTTCGTGTGACCGGGGCATAAACTGCAATCAATCTAGTCCTATGCTTTCCTGTAGCGTAATATCAACTATCCGACCGTTTAGCCGAGGGGGGATGGGGGTACAGCGTACACCGGCAGACGCGGCTAAAGCCGCATCTGATGCGATGATTGCCACGAAACCCAGGGCGGTGGAAGCCGAAGGGTCGGGTGAAGCCCAGAAGGCTTGGTAACCATGAGCGGAGAGCATGCCATTAAATTGAGACATAGCCCTGTTGGAATGGGTATCCTGAGTATTATGTCGTATCTCAGAAACAAAATAAAAAGAAGTAGAAGAAGAAGAAAAAGAAGGCGTTTTAAATCTTTGCGCCATTGTAGCCGTTGTTTTGGGAGAGACAGATCCGCCCAAATTGATTAACTCAATACCGACTTCACTCATTAACATTATGATTAAGATTAATAAGATGGAGAAGGTCCAGAACCAGCCCCGTTAGACTGAGGGTTGATCCTGGAAGAGCGTCGTACAGGAGTGTTCTCTGTAGACCTGTCGCGGATGTTGGCTGGTACCGACATCGACTGTGAGGCAGAAGAAACCGCAGTTGATGCAGGTCCACTCGGATGGTCGTCCACTGAGAGTGAATAAGCTTTAGCTGGTCGAGCTAGCGGCCGATTAGAAGTCGGCGACGTTTCATCCACGATAGTATCTATCAAAGGACGGGACGCCACTCGCTTGTTAGGAGACCGCACTCTGCCTGGCGGAGCCGGAGCAGCAGGTAGAGATACAATCGCCCGTTTCGGAACCACTAGAGAAGAACTAGAGTCATTCGGGGTTGAGGATGCAGTAGGAGAAGAACCATCTTTAGGAGTGGGAGTGGAAGAAGCACGCGCCAATTCTTCCTGAGCTGATTCAGTCTCCAAGGCGACACAGCGGTCTGGAGAGGCTGATGTCTCAGGTGCAGAAATACTAGAAGAAGGATCTTCAGAGTCAGTAACTGCAGAATCAGTGGTGGAAGCATTCGCTAATTCTTCCCGGGCAGAATCAGAGTTGAGAGCTGCTGAAAGACTGTCTTGCGACGCTGGGGGATCAGGTGGATCAGCATTAGAAGAGGCATGTTCTAATTCGACCCGAGCAGAAGCAGTGGAGAGTGTTTCGGAGAGTTTTTCCCCAACTGAGTGAGACAAAGTGACCACATCAGAGGAAGCTGAGGACGCAGAATCATCAACATAGGCAGGAGCATCAGAGGACATGCTTTCATTTTGATGGTCCGAATCGGAAGAATCCATGAACACATCAGAGTGATCCTCACCTGCTGCAATGAGAGTCTTTGCCTTCAGTTCGGAGGGCAGAGGGTCCAGGATTGGCTGTCGAGGACGAGAAATAGGAGTAGACGGCCGAGATGGAGACCGATGAATCACCAGCCCTGGAGGAGGACTTCGTGTTTCATCTAAAAAATCACGCATCCGAACAGTGGAAGGAGGAGGAGCGGGTTTTTTCTTAGGCGATTGATGAGTGGCCGCTTTTCGAGAAGGACATTTTCTTGGATCGTGCCGGGTTGAGCCGCAAGTGCCACAGGAAGGAGCAACTGGGCAGTCTCGACGCAAGTGATCAGTGTGACGACAGAGAATACAGAAACGTGCACCGTTGGTAAACAGAGGGTACAACTTGCAAGAGAGATCAGTGCCGCCAATAGTACCTCGAGGAAGAACCTTACAGTCACTGTTCAATCGAACTTGGACATGTAAGTCCTTATTCCCAGAAAAGTAATGAAATTTACCAACGTGAAGAGATTTAGCCCACCGTAGAGCTACACCAATGATGGAACCAAAAGGACGGAAAAGTTGCTCCAATTGGTGTCGTTCTTCATATTGTTTGTTCACGGCACGAGGGTTGAAACCACTTACCCGGAAGCTCACGTAGACATTCTTGAGAACATCGTCAGAAGGCCATTGGATAGGAAGCTCGTACGATTCTCCGTGATAGGAAACAGAAACAGATGAGACTGTTTTAACTAAGGAAGCCAATTGATCTTTGTCTTTCTTTAGAAGAGCAACACGGAAACGGGCGTAATGATCAAAGTCCACACCGAAGGAGTTCATCTCCGAATCAGGAACCTTCAATGCCTCCAACAAGACCGGCACCAAGGCTCGTTCCATTTTTGCAGGAATAAGATCTTTCACATTGGAGCAATCAATGAAGCACGACCCAGCGGCTTCGGGGTGGTTCATTTCAAATGGTAGCCCCTGAGACGCGTCGGTCCGACCACCACCCTTAGACCAAAGGTGTTCGGCCATAGAGATCATCGAAAATGATATCAATCGATTCAGAAAAATTTGCTGAATAAAGTCGTATAGGTTTTACTTACTTGTCGAATTTGAGGAAAGTGCCGTTGTCGAAAACGTATATATGCTCTTTCTCCCAAAGAAAAGTTTTTGCCTTCTTTTTTTTTTTTTATTTTTTTTATTTTTTACAATATATTAAATATATAGAAAAGATATTACATTGAACATAATTCGATCCTATACCCATTACCTTTAATATCTGCGAGTTTAAGGACAATTGGTTTAACCCCTGAGATAACGGTATCAGTGATTGTTTTAATTGTGTACGTTAGTACTCAGCTTCAAAATGATTCTTCGTAATCATTTGTTAGGTAAAGAAGTCTCTGGCTTGTGCCACAAAACCCCTTCTTAAGTCCGACGCTTTAGATGTACGACGGGTGCTGAGGGATTTGAACCCCCGACCTCATGGTGACATTGAAGAGTCCCACGCTCTACCGATTGAGCTAGACAGGCTAGCCGCGCCTTCTGCGGCTCAACTCATTTCCAAGCACATGTGAGTTGATCCGTCACAAGAAAAAAACATGACTCCGTGGCCAAGCTGGTTAAGGCGCACGACTGTTAATCGTGAGATCGTGAGTTCAACCCTCACCGGGGTCGTTTAAACATATTTTTTTTAATCTTTTGAGATTATGACACTGGGGAGTTTTGTTAGCTCGGGGAACAATTATTTGCGTGAAACTTATGATCTAAACCGTTGACAACCATGTCTGTCTATATTATAACCAAGCTTGTACATTTCTAACTTAAAAAAGAACTATCATTTTACAATTTCCTTCGTTGGTGGCGGAGTAATTTCTCGTTCAACTTCGTTATCTTCAACCTCTTGCTCTTCGACATCAACGTCAACTTCAGATCGATCTTCACCAATCTGCCCATCCCAGCCCTGTCTTCGCAAATAACTGCTGAAGCGTTCATCTTCATAAATCAAGTCATCTTCTTTAAGATGCGGCACAAAGAAATATGTAGTTGCTACACCCAGCAAACCGATAATAGCCGCCACGATAAACGTCCATCGTTTGCCCCAGTGCTCCTGGATAGGAGTGAAGATTTCAATACCGACAACCGCACCTACTTTTCCAATCGCAGCAGAAAACCCATAAGCCGTACCTCGGATCCCTGTAGCGTAAGATTCAGAGCTGACCAATCCCAGACAGTTCCCAGGACCCAAATTACCGAATGAGTTGAAAAGACCGTAGAATACAATAAATAGTGGGAGAATATTGCTAATTTGCTCAAAAGCACATCCAATGATCAGCCCCATCAAGATATATCCGGCAAATCCAAGCATCATTGTATATTTTCTTCCAATCTTATCAGAAAGCCATGCACCGATAAACACACCAGGAAGTGCAAGGATACCAAGAAGAAGCTGCCATTCTGCAGTTTTCTGGATAGTTGTAGACTCGCCCAGGAGACCGCTAATGATCGAACCTGAGAATACACCATTGGCAAAAGTAATAATATCGTATAAAAACCATGTAACACATGTTCCCTATTCGTATTGTTAGCATTTTCATAATAAAAAAAAAACCTGCGCGGCTTTTGTTATTGGAAAAAAAAAAAAAAAAAAAAACAGCCGCAAAAGAAACGAGCCGCACTTACGATTAATCTTTTCCAATAAAATTTCACAGCCAATATGTATGGAACCTTCTTTCGCATGGAACCTTTTGAATACAACCGAGATGTGGCCATTCGAATACGGAAATAAAAGACAGATACTGGCCATACAATACCAACACCGAAGCACACTCGCCAAACTGTCGACAAATGTTCAGTTCCACTTGCTGCGGACCATACAATTAAAAAAACAATCAGAGCGAATGGACCCCCAAAAGATAACGGTAAGTTTGTGACTAAAATAAACGTCATACCTCGGCGCTTTGTAACCTCGTTTGCTGATTCCGAAGCCGCAGAAGACGAGGCAGGGTATTCTCCACCTGCTCCGACACCAATGAGACCTCGAGAAATAATAATCATCCAAAACATTCCAAGCGTACTGTTACCATGGGCAGCTGTTGATAGGATACCCCCAACCACAATCATTGCTGTAGTTAAGACTAAACTGTGTTTTCGTCCCAAGTAATCGCATGAGAGACCGATTCTAAAACATTACATTAGCGGCTGACTCCAAAAAAAAAAAAAAAACAAAAAAAAAAAAAACAGCACTTACAAAAGTTGGCCCACAATTTCACCAACTAACAAGGAATTAGACACTCGAGTCTTGAGTTCACTGTCATATACATCAGGGTATTCTTTTGCGAATACCAAATTGATCATCGTCATAAGATTATTCTGATACCCGTCACTAATCAAAGCGAACCCTGCGCAAACAATAGCAAATACATCGCTAGCCGACTTCTTTTTAAAAATCCGTGGACCGCGCTGTTCCACTACTTGTACTTGCTGGTCATCTTTAACTTGGATGCTCTCTACCGAATTAATATCGGACTCCTGAAGAATTGAGGTCAGCATTGAATTATAAGGCAGAAATCCATAATACTTACTTGCGTTTCTGAACCCATTTGAACTACTAATCGAAAATGTAATTTAAGATCTTGCTCTAAATGACCTATAAACCAGGAAAAAAAAAAAAAGTAGGGAAAGTACAAGCTTATATATATAGATCGGCCGATCTACAAGCTTGGGTTAGCTAACTCCACTTTTGACCCATGAGCCCCTCACATGGGGTTTTTGGCGAAACTCATTTGTTGGAAAGTGAGCGCATTGCCGCCGTGTGCATGCATGAACCATAACACCTTGGAAATTTTCTGCGATTTAATACTACAGAACACGAGCAGAATAAATCTAACGGGTGGCCCAGACCTATAACTTTTTCTTATCAGTGTCAGTAATTTTGGCGGTATTATCAAATTTCGTGCCAAATATATTGGCTAGACTTGGCTTCATATTACTATTACTCGGCTTTATTGGCATTCAATAACCCAATAATTACGGGTAATTTAGGGGTCGAAATGCCCCTGTTTTGATATAGCGGGCGAAAATGACCGTTCGGGAATGGCAACTGCAGCGGGCGTAATTCAAAGACGGTGGAGATCGTCGGGAGGAGAAGAAAAAAAAAAACGTGGGCTAGTGTTGGAACCCTAGATCAGGAAGCTGAGCCGGCTCGGAATTTACATAATATCACATACGAAAAACGTTTTATATATGGAGAAAACGGATGGAAATGGAAATCTTTTCATTCCAGGGTATCGACCGGTGCGAATCAATTACTAAACGGCCTAGGAATTTCAAGAGCATGCCAACGATAGATGGAACAGCCGTACGCCGTTTTTGACCAGCTGGGTTGAATTGAAAGTTGCTCTCAGTTGTTCCTGATTTCGCTGCCACAAAAGAAGCCTCAAGAAGTCTCTCATGCTTTTTGAACTTTTTACCTACTAGTTTCAAGGTTACATGTTTATGACATACCTTAAGCGGCTACGGCACGGCTCGTTTCCCCACACTTTTCGGCGAAGGAGACCGGTTTCACGGGAAAGACAGATACGAATCTTTGCGCTTTCTCTGCAAGAAAACTAACAGGTAGACGTACGCATGTGCATATTCGTACAAGTAGACTAATGCTGCTTTGACTAGTTATTCAGGCGGATCTTACTTGCCGTACCTTCTATTCGGTCCTTTTCAGCCGCACTCAAAATCCGGGTAACACTGCGTTCCCTTTTCCTTCCCAACATGAGATATTCGATTTTCTCTGGCTCCAAAATTTCATCCTTATTTCATAAGCGCCGCTTTTACCATAACATGTCGACATTGACATCAACGACCGGTACGCCAGTCGGCGCAATGCCAGCAGCATCATACGACTACGACTTCGAAGCACTGAAGGTGATTGCTTTGCGGGACCAGCTGATTGAACAGGCTGAAAAGTCGAACCTTCTAACTGCAGACCCTGCACAGCTTTCGCCAGATTTGGTCAAATTTAGCATTAGATACCGGCGCTTGGTTGTGGAAAAGCGGATCAATAAAAGAAGAGAAAATGATAGATTCAAAGCTGCGTATCGATCAGATGGAAAATTGCATTTGCTGCCAGAAGAAGAGGTGGTGGATGATCCGGAATACAACCAGCGGCTGAAACTAGCGCTAGATATCCCGCCGCCACCTCCAGATGCTCAACTTGCGACTCCACATTTGCCTGTGATTCCTGGTAAACCTGCTTCTAGGCCTCCTCCTCCACCTCAGTCTACGGTATTACCGTATGAAGATGATTATTCCACACCAACTACAACTACAACAGCAATGACGACGCATTCGACTTCTGCTCCTCCTTCAACACTAGCTACTGCCCCGTTTACTGCATCTGCTACACCGGCACTGTACACAACGAATGATTCCAATATGATACCAGGATTGTTTCTCAGTAATGAAGCATCAGACAATTTACCACTCCCCAAACCCAATACTTCTACATATGCTCCGGCTCAGCGGCCGTACATATCTCGACAAGCTTCGCTTTCAATGTCAATGCCTCCAGCACCAACTGCATTGGCCAATACATCTTCGTTTGTATTCCCAACTTATTCGGATCATTCACCAAATCTACCCGAACAAGTTCAAATGCCTGGGGTTAGACCAAATATATTTCAACAACAACCACCACAACAACCACCACCACCACAACAGCAGCATCAACAACAACAACAGCAGCAGCAGCATCAACAACAGCAGCAGCAGCAGCAGCAGCAGCAGCAACAACAACAATATTATTACCAACTACAACAGCAGTCTTCTGCTGCACAAGAGTACAAACCACCGGTATTCAATAGGCAGACCTATCTTCAACATCAAGCTAGTATGCCTCCCCTGGCAGCTACTCCGCCACCTCTGATGATGTATTCAGATGATCGGCCAGTAGCACCGTCTAATAATAACCCAGCAACTGACACTGGGCCTGTTAATACTGCTCCAACTTATCCTAGTTTTGCCAATCAACGGGCGCTACCTCCTGCGTACAGTAATCAACGTAACGGTAGTGGCAGTGGCGGTTATCACCCTTCAAGAGCACGTAAAAATCAAGGGCCGTACTAGATTCAAAAAAAGAATTATAGAAATGTTGTGTACTATATTATTTAACGATTTCAATGAATGGGGGGTTATTATTCTTTATTAATTTTTGTTCAAGATTATTACTAAATTTTTTTTTTCTTTCAAACATTCTTATCTATTTGAACAATTTAAACTTTTTCTTCTCCTTTTTCTGTACACCAATACTGGATGGATCTCGAAGCGCATCATTAACTGCAGAAGAAACCACATTAGGCGATGGAAGGCCTCCCTTTTGTTGCTGTTGAGACGCGGACTTTTGCACTTGACCTCGCGATGCGGCGGGAGCGGCGGCGGCGGGCGGTGCCTTTTGTTGCACTTCTCGATCCGATTCCATCAAATAACCTGGTGCTCTTGGCAACGGCTGATCCATTGGTAATTTCAACCTATCTCTTGGAGCAGTTAGTCTGCCCATTGATGTCAGAAATAGACTCGGTGTGACCACACTGGTACCACCAATAATAACTTCACGGTTCTGCTGCTTGGACAATTCATACATGGCCCGAGCTTCCGACTGGGTCATCCCTCCTATCACAAATACAAAGATCCGTTGTTTCACTTGACTGGCAGAACTGGTCTTGGCCCAAGCTGCTCGTTGCCGTGGGTTTCTTAATGAGCTGTGCTGTTCCAAGTCTGCCTCACTAGTAGGCTCATCTTTTGTATATGGGAACATTTTCGGATCCAAAGCACCCCGGATCAACTGGTCGGTAATGTTTTTGATACCGGGGACGAATCGTGAAGTGTCATAAACATCACCAGTTGCTTGTCCATGGAATCGGTTTGGCTGGTTATGTTTAGCAGCCTTGTCCTTTGTAGCTTCTTTGACCGTCTGTGAGCCAATAATCCCCATGTTTTCAATAACTTGCAGATCAAACTCATCCAACCCACAATGCTGCTGTAATTTTTTGTAATCTTCTTTGATCAGTCCACCGCGATACAACGCGTATAGTGCCAAAAGACGCACCTTTTCTTGTCGAGTCAAACCTTCACTGGTAAGCAATTCAACCACATCATCAGTAAGATTCCGATTTTTTTTACCATCACTACCCACACCAGTGGCACATGTTTGTTCCACTTCAGCAACTCCATTCAGATTCTTCTTTTGAAATAAATTCATGCATTCATTCGCCATTTGCAAATGCAAAGCAAATCGATCCTTCATTTCGGCAAAGATCGGCAAGTTTGCTACCATATCCTGCAAATCCGTTACTGATGCCTTCGACGAATTATCAACCAAATGCGGGTTCTCCTTCTTGAATTTGTCCAGTTTTGCTGTTAGATTATCAATTGTATCTTGCATATGCATGTGCCGTAATGAGACCCATTCTCCATCCTTATCACTCAATACACCTTCAACTGTTTCTTCAGCGCCTTGGCCTCGTTCCGAAGTATAAACAAACTTGTTTGTATCCTTTATAGGTAACAAATCGTATACCATTGCTTGATAAGTGAATTCATGCAACAGGGGAGCAAACGTATCAATAGATCGGTCAAGGATTAAAAACTGCGATCGAGGTCTCCCTTCCTGCGTCGAGGGAAAATCCGAATGTTTTCTAGCATAAGCATCCAGTTCACTCTGGAAACGGCTAGCAACCATGAATGGTAGTACGCTTGCTTGATAGTTATCGTTGGCCTTTTGGAACCGTAGGATTGGATATTCCCCCAATGTTGCACAAACACTAACCAACTTATTAGCCATCTTGGAAATTTCAGACTCCACTAAATTATGGCATTGCCCATTGAAAAACACTTCACTAGCATATGGTTCGTCAAATGTAAAAACTTGAGATTCCAGCGGGAAAAAGTCCAAAAACTTGACATCCATCGCTCGGATAAACCTCCCTACCGGCGAGTTTGTAATCTTTCGATGCAAATCCTTGGACAATCCAGGCATGAAAAATAAATAAGCTCCAGCATATCGTGCGGGAACTCGAGTAAAATCGGCAATCAAACAGTCGATTGTGTAACTATCTGGCTTGATCATATACACAGCGTCCATATACGTTTGAGCATGCCTTCTAGCATCTAACATTTCGACGCTAGAAACCTGTCGATTGAGCAGCTCGCTGTTGTCCAAAATGTAACTGAAAATACGTTTGACATGGCTGTCAATGATCAATACTTTGTACTATGTTGGTTATTTGTTAGTTTGCCCTGGCTTATGAATCCACTCTCGGTGGAAAGCAAAACACAACTTACTCTGCTGGCCGGTTGTACAGAGTCTATCGCCTCAAACACTCCTAAAATTAATTAATGATTAGTAAATTTGACCAATCAACCCGATCAGAATCATACGCTGCTTCAACGAGTCTACGAGAGACATCTTTTTTTAAATATTCGAGCTCTAGATTAGGTCTCCCTGATGTACACAAATAAACTAGGGATTTAAAGATGGGAAGAAAAGGGGAACGCTAACGCTGGGATGGTCCTTGACCAACCTCCCTTCCTCCCTCTCCTGTTGCGTTTTGAACCTGCATTTGACTAATAGTTTATATTTTTAAGTTCTAACACGTAATAAATTTCATATTATACCGAACTATTCAACAACTCCGCTAGCTTCGTAATTAATAGGATCATATTCCGCTCTTCCTTCATCTCGAGCATTGGATTCAACAGTTGTGATTTCTCGTAATGACAGGTCAATTTGAGCAACATTGTGTTCATTAACCAGCTCTCGTCGATGTTTGGTCACCCGTCGTCGTTTCAATGAAGCTTGCCCTGCTACATTGACATATGTTGCTTGCTGCTTTTCATCATCAAATGACAATGCGATTTCTGGCCGCTTGTGTTCCAACGACACATCATTGTCTTGAATACGTGTGAACCGATAAGGCGTCGTGTCTTCGGCCAATGTGTCGACGTTTGAGTCAATTCTTTCTTTTAAAGTTGAAGCGTCGTCGTCTTCAGCAACATAGAATGACATCCATTCGTCATTGTCAATAGACGATTGTTTAAATAAAGCAGTGGATAAGCCATCCTCCGAGAATTTTCGTTTATGGGAAGTTAGAGATGCAGACCCAACCATTCGCACAGTAACATATTGCAGATCGAACATTTTGGTATCTGGTAGTAATGACCACGACTGAACCGGCCGGAGGTGTTTCTTTCGTGGATGATGTACTGCCGTGATGGCTGAATTAGCAGAGTCAAAAGTAGATTCCACTGTGCGGAGAATAGCTTCAGGATCAATCTTCTCTTCCTTTTGTTTAGCCAAAACCGATGCTTTTGATTCCGCATTGAGTTTCTGTCTAATAGTTTCCGAAGAAATGTATTCAGTTCTTCGCAAGAATGCCACGCTTGATGCAGCTGCTGAGGCGCCTTGACCAGCTGGTTCTCGCATCAATACTAAATCCTTTGCATCTAGGTCCTTTCGAGGCTGTTCCGGAAAAATACCGGATTCGTCACCTTCATTAAGAATACCTGGAACTTCCGTAAGATCCAGCGGCATGCCCAAATCCGAGCTAATGGTCATGTTCATTTTGCGTTTCCGAAGCGTGTCGGAGAGCAGTTTTGACGATGCAAATTCTTTAATATCTACAGGTATATCCAAGATTTTTGGCGGGCACGGCGGAGGCGGCAGTTCATTTTGATACCGAATTCGAACGATGTAGTCGTGCTTCCTGCTTGATGTGTTGTCTCTCTTGTCTTTACTCATTGTGTTTTGGTGATGGTTGAAAAGTGTTGTGGAGGAAAGTTTGGGACCGGTCGGGGGATTAGCTTTCAGACAAATTTTTTCATTGTGATGGACGAGGAATACCGGGCGTATGTCCAGCAATCACTAGGGTCGTTAACACGGATTGTGAAAAAGGATTCTAGAAGCGTCAGAAATCGAATTTGGAGCATTTGGCTGGATTCGGAGTTTGTTCAGGCAGTTTCAGACGGTTATGGGTTGCCGCTGGTCGCCAATGAACGGTGTGGCCGATGGTACATTTCGCCAGAAAACATTGCGGAATCAGTTTATTTCAAATCAACAGATGGTCATGTCAACAAGTGGTCTTTCTCAACTAGACGGTTAAATACACATATTTTCCCATTGATCAAACAAAACAAGGGGCTTGTTATTGTGGATTCTACTCGCCGCGGGAAAAGAATGCCTGATGCGTTATCCAAGACTATACCAATCTGGTGCGCAGTTATCAACAAACTGGTGTTTGGCAAAACTCTATATTTTTCTCCTCCAAATGCTGTTTCTGCAAGCGAGCATTCACAGATTGAAAAGATGATTCCTCAATTCGTTGAACAACTAAAAGATATTGAAATTGACTTGTCAATCGATAAACCTATACGGCCAATCTGGGTGACTCCCGACGCGCCATTACCATCAGAACCACCTGAATTTGACTTTTACCCGCTGGTTCTCTGTACAGCATCTCGAATGGTTCAAGACGGGTCTGAGAACCGCCAGGGATTTACTTATGTACAGGGCGCCGCAGATGATCATGAGGAATGGGCCGAGCTTTTATCACCGGAACTCTTGTGGGATAATATCAAAGTTTTGAAAATCCTGACGACTGACAATGAGCTGTATGAAGAAATTGCAAGATTATCTGAACACACCACAAAGAAACCGTCGACAACAATGACACGGATTGAGCCGCACAGCATTTGGGTAGGAACAGACTATGCAGAGAAATTTGATACTTGTATCGATTTACGCGAAAAATCGCAATCTAATGCTACAATAAAAGAGCCGCTAAAACCAGGAAAACTAGGTTCCAAGCAACTACGACTGAGCCTACCTGGGATTATATCACAGATCCCAGACAAGTCGTTGTTGTCGTCGTCGTCGTCGTCTATCGGTATTGTGTGTGATACTGGGTCCGATTTCAGCGTGGGGCTGGCATTGGCAATAGTCTGCAAATTCTCCAAAGAACAATCAAATAAACAGACCATCCGAAAACAACTTGCTCATATCATCACCCAGCACAAATGCAACCCAAGTAGGTCAACGTTGAACGCAGTCAATGCCTATCTGATGGGTTAAGAATCCTTGTTTCTCAATCGTTTTTTTCTATCTCGATTATTCTCCAAAGCTGGAGTGGTAGATTCCATTTCGCTTCTCTGCTTGGCCTTGATATTAGTACCCAATGCTTCCATCAATTTCCGGTGGTCTTTAGCAGTTTCTGGGTCATTATAACTGACCTGAGTTGGATTCGGTTCGTCGTCCATTGGAGTACTATCTCGTGAGTAACTCGATTCTCGCTCAGTAGTAAGATTCGATGTGGTCGCCCGACCAACCAACTTTCGCCGTCGATCTGTGGTTGGCTTCCTGATCTTGGCTGGGATGTCACGCACTTGAGTAAACAAGCTGATACTACTAGACTGGTTATGCTGTGTTTCTTCTGATTCTGCTGCATCATCTCCTGGTTGTTGGTCCACAGACCGCCGACGGATCAATTTACCTGGTTCCGCCTTGTCGAACATTACAAAATCTTCCGAATCCAATGGCACAATAATACCTCTCTCTGCACATTCAAATAGCCACCGTTCATTCACCATTGGAACATTTTGTTGCTTGCATAACTTCATTTTCATTCGATTCTTCGGTAGCACGGAGTTAACAACCAATATATCTGTTGAACTGTCTAATGCTGGTTTTGTCTCCAATTTCTCTTGATATTTCCCTCCTAATAGCTTGACTAGTTTGGGGACATGCAATGCTTCAACTCCTGAAAACCCAGTACAATGAATATTCAAACAATCCAGCCCTGGAATATTATAATGCGGCAGTACCAAGCCCCATTGGTCCATTAATAAAAACTTTTTATGCATTGACCGTTCAATCATCCATTCCGTAGCTACTACCGCTCCATCTGGTAGTTCTGGACGTTCTGTAGGTTGGATTTCTGTATTTAAAATGCAAAATGTGGGTTCTCCAGTTATTCTTCCACCATGCGACTTTACCGCTTTATGCAAAATTGGAAGTTTTGACTCCTGATAACCAAAAAACTGAAACACTTGACCGGAAAACATTGGCTCTGAAGTTGGCGAGTTTTCTTGCTCTTGCTCAATCTCATCCATCCCATCTGGCATTTGCCGTTCCTTCCATGCTTCATGCCGCGGTGCGGCTTGACGACGATGATGATCCTGGTTGTCTCCGAGCACGGTATCCCAAACCTGACTAAACTCGATTTTCCTTTTCTTAATACGTTTAGGTACTGGGACAATTTGTTCTTCTTCTTCGTCCTGAAACTTGGTATATTCATCCGGCCATATTTCGCAAGCGCCAACACCGATCGAGCTCCGCGGTAGCTCTACTTCATAAAACTCTTCTCTTAATGCAGCTCCTCTTCGTATACTATCACCAATCCATTCTGGATGAATAGTGAAAACTTCCCACTTTTTGGCGAATTGGTATTTACGCCCTTCGGTTCCACCTGAAACTAGATGCGTCACTTGCTTGGTTAAATCCGGCGAGTAAACGCCACCATATGATTCAATTAGCTTGACCAATTCAGGTCTACCATCTGTGATATTCGTACAACAGATCCTCATTCCTTCGAATACATCGAGCTTGCCATGCTCTAATTCCGTTTCAATATCAGCCATACTATCATCAGCCGCCTGCCATCTCTGGAATAAATAAGGCATGAAACTTGGACGTAGAAACACCAGATCAGGTCGCTTTGTCACGGCAAAGTCATACTTTGGAGTGTCTCTACCGCCAACAATCATATACTTGACATCGCTCATAAGGTTCGTTTTGTGAGACCCTCCCATTGCTTCAATACACCGGATCGTTTCGTTCTAATTGTTAGATTATTCTCCAAAACAAAACATACACGTAAGCCCGGTTCCACAGCAGTACAGCAGAATACTTTCTTCTCTAGCGGACTGTCTAAATCTGTCGGCATTATTTACTGCTGATATTTAAGACGCGCTTTGGAAATAGTTCAAAGATCGGTCGTCGCGCGGCGACAAATCTTTTTCTTACTTTTCTCCCGGCTGGAAAAAAAAACCAATTTTTTTTTTTTGCACCGCATATTTTTCCTTTTCAATCCGAATATATCCAACCATGCACAAGATTAGAAGGGTAGGACAACTTCGCAAATTGTCTACCCGGACAATTCCAGCCGGAAGTTATCATGGTAAAAACAAGTCACATCAAGTACGGGAGGGGCTGAAAAGTACAAGCTGGCTGCCGAATTCGCAAAGCATCCTACCTTCGACTGATCCGTTATTTGTCAGTTTTGAAAAACTAAAATTATCACCGAAAGTGACGGATCATCGAGTGAATTCACTTATTAGAAGTATAACTCAGGTGAAAAGTGGTGATGCTTTTGCACGGTTTGAGTCCTTGGTGGCTGAGGATCCAAAAGTATTGAGCCAGCTTAGCCCCCTACAATGTTCGGCTTTGATAAAATTGACCACAAAGCTTTCTCGAGTTGAGCAGTGGAATATAGCTCATCGGATTATGAATGCGATGAAAGAAGCCGGCCAACGTTTGTCTGCTCAGGACTACGCTAGAGTAATCCTAGCTGCATTTCATGCTGACAAGTATAACACTGTCGAGGCACTTTGGGAAGAAATTGACGAACTTGGAATCACAAAAACTACCGTATTATGGAATGCATATATTACAGCAAGCTGTGATGGTTACCCTTGGTATTGGAAAGAAATGTCTCGAATGAACTATAAATATCGGGCAGATACAGAGCTTGAGCCTCCGATTATGCATGATGCCCTGGAGCTATTCAAGCAGATGGCTCAGGAAGGTGTCCAACCGAATTCTAGGACTCATGAGCTGCTAATGTTTTATTTTGCCAAAAAAGAAGATTTGACAGGCGTGAGGACAGTCTTGACGACAGTTTGGGGAACGGTGGACGATAAGAAATCTTTTAACAATCGACTTGCTCGATATGGTTCTGCTTTGCAACCGGATAACTCTACATTGGCCAATATCATTCATGCATTTTCCATCTGTCGAGGGTTTACTGAAGGTTTGAAATACGTGGACTGGATGAGACGAAGGTACAATATTCCTTTGGATACCCGAGCCGCATTGCATACTTGGACTACATGCCTTTACTGGGCTTTTGTCGATCGATGGTCTCCGAAACACACTTTCGACACGTTATGGAATTCTATGGTATCAAAGTATAACGTGCAGCCTACATCGTACATGTTTTACCTGAGGTTGAAAAATCTACAATCCCATGGGAATGATCGACAATTGCGACGTGAGATGCTTGAGATTTACAATTCAAAGAACGTGGCCGATAAGGACCAACTGGCTTCAGTTTATCTAAATCGAACAGCTCGGTTGCTCTTAGCTCAGGGACGAAAGTCTACTGCAATTAACTTGGTTGAAAAGTGGAGCGAATATGGAGGTGCATTTAAGGAGGTGCAAAAGCTGATTACGAATCACTTGGAAAGGTCTCAACGGCCACACCGAGCTGCTTTACAGAGGGATCGTTATGTTAAACAGAAAAAACATGTTCAAGGCCAGCAAAGAGCACATCTTGAAGCGTTGAGATCAAGACAAATGAAGGGCAAAAAGAATCATACAACACGTCAAAGCATAGAGCAAAGAATCAAAAAAACCAAACGATAAATTTATGATAACGAAAATACTGTATATATATATTATAGAAATCCTGTACAATTGATGACGATGTTTTTATTATTATTTCTGTATTCGAACGCCACACGAGTGGCGTCTGAACTTCTAGAGAGTGTAGGTTCCACTTAGATTTCAAGCAAGTCATTAACCACCATATATCTCGAAAATTGCAAATAGAACCATCGGTACCATTTGAGTTGAGATTTGTGGCCCTTAACCATGGCAGCTTTACCTCGTTCAAATTGAACTTGAGAGTTGATAATTAGACGCTCCTTGTTTTGATTCCCTGGGTTTTGAGGCAACAAATCAGCCAAATAGGTGTGCAAGCCATAAGCAACCAAACCATCAACAAGAGACAAATATTTTCGATAAATCGGCACAGTTTTCAAAACCCAAACGCTTCGTTCAGTTGGCTTCTGGCTCTTCCATCGAACAGCCCCTGAAAACACATTAACATGGTTACCATGGCCTGAAATTCCTTGATCATCAAAAGTAATGACGATTTCGGAATCAATCATTTCTTCAAGAACTTCTTCAATGACTCGAGCGTCCCATTCTTCAGTCATAGAATCCTGCAATTCAGGGTGATCTACAATCTGGACCTGTTTGTCAACATCAGTAGCACCCAACATTGTCACCGCAGATTTCAATTCGGTACTTCGAACCTCGCCCAAACCTTCAGCATTGCCATTCGACAAAGATACAACTGTTACAGTATTGTTGTTCAAAGGATCCAAAATGTACTGCAAAGTTGGAGAAAAGAACATGCTTT
This sequence comes from Blastobotrys apis, assembly GCA_030557665.1. Taxonomy (NCBI): domain Eukaryota; kingdom Fungi; phylum Ascomycota; class Dipodascomycetes; order Dipodascales; family Trichomonascaceae; genus Blastobotrys; species Blastobotrys apis. The sequence continues at coordinate 19,358 of JAKTPN010000341.1, forward strand.
CATCGTCTGGATGGGCGACCACCATAGTGATGCTAGCATTGCACAATTCAGCAACATTTTCCTTTGGTAAGAATGAAATCAAGGCCCACAACAATGGTGGACCAGCTACGATCAGAATTGGCAGACTGAGAATCATTTTTGTATTGAAAGGAAGGGGGTGTCTATCTACTGAAAAAAGGCGTGACACGATTTGGAAGTGGAGAAAAAAAAAAAACGTTGGGAAATGGCTGTCTTGGTGACATCACTGTAGGTTAACCCCGGTACAGAGATTTATTTGACGGCTGGCAGCGGCGGTAGCAGATTGCTCATGTGTTGGTGGGAGACCCAGTTTTAAGCTGTTGGGTGCGAGATACAGGCGAGATTTTTTCACCGCGGTCGCGCTTTTTTTTTTTTTTTTTTTTTTT
>JAKTPN010000341.1:19781-30595 GCA_030557665.1 Blastobotrys apis
GGTTGTGTTTTTTTTTTTTTTTTTTTTTTGTTTCCTCCTTTCTTCCCATTAGCATCTCAGTTTTGCCTGGCACAGCGCTTAAATCTCCTTCGTCATTCTTACGGACAATTTACTGCGGGCATTGTTTTATTCTATTTACTGATTTGATATACAAACATACTGGGAGCTGGAAAGAGATCGAAAAATGGCAGAATTTATAAGGTTTGTTTTGGCGCGATTCCTTTTGTTTTTCCTTTGAATGTGGTGGTGCTGGTTTAATGTTGCTTTGGGCTAGTAACAGGAAAAACGCACGGGCCAAATGGAGGAGAATTTTATTTTGATTTTGGTTGTTTTTTGACTAACGCGTTTTATAGAACAGAGATTTTTGGTACATGCTTTGAGATTACCAATCGGTATGTTTGGTTGGGGCTTTATGGCTTTGTCTAACATTGATTTATAGATATGTCGATTTGAACGCAGTGGGGATGGGGGCATTCGGATTAGTTTGGTAAGTGGGCTAGCTTCACTTTTTAGCGAAAAAAAAACGGTGCTAACCAGTAATAGCTCTGCAAAGGATCAACTGACAGGACAAAATGTTGCAATTAAAAAGATTATGAAACCGTTTTCGACTCCGGTTCTAGCTAAAAGAACATATCGGGAACTAAAGCTGCTTAAACAGTTGCGACACGAAAACTTGATTACACTAAGCGATATTTTTATCTCGCCATTGGAAGATATATATTTTGTTACGGAATTGTTGGGCACAGATTTGCACCGATTGTTGACGTCAAGACCGTTAGAGAAACAGTTCATTCAGTATTTTTTGTATCAGATTTTGCGGGGGTTGAAGTATGTGCATTCGGCGGGTGTCGTCCATCGGGATTTGAAGCCAAGTAACATTTTGATCAATGAAAACTGCGATTTGAAGATTTGCGACTTTGGTTTGGCAAGAATTCAGGATCCACAAATGACTGGTTATGTTGCCACCAGGTACTACCGAGCTCCAGAAATCATGTTGACGTGGCAAAAATATGATGTTGAAGTTGATATTTGGAGTGCAGCATGTATTTTTGCAGAAATGTTGGAAGGTAAGCCGTTATTCCCAGGTAAAGATCACGTCAACCAATTCTCAATCATTACGGAATTACTTGGTTCTCCACCAGAAGAAGTTATAAATACTATTGGAAGCGAAAATACGTTACGATTTGTACAATCATTACCTCAGAGAGAACGAATTCCATTGGCACAAAAGTTTACCAATGCAGACCCTGATGCGATTGATTTGCTAGAAAAGATGTTGGTATTTGATCCACGACAGCGAATTACTGCGGCTGATGCGTTGGCACATCCATATTTGTCACCATATCACGAACCATCTGATGAACCAATAGCTACTGAGAAGTTTGATTGGTCGTTTAATGATGCAGATTTGCCAGTTGATACGTGGAAGGTGATGATGTACTCTGAAATTTTGGACTTTCATAATGTTGATTCGTCGGAAATCCAGGGTCAGCCAGGGGTACAAGGTCCAGTTGAAGGTGCTGCAGTATAAAGAGAAGATTGTCCGTAATATTTTTTAGAATTTTTTTATTTCATGAAACACATAGATATAATGAAGAAAAAGACAAACATGGCTCTTTTCCTTTTTCTTTTTTTTTTTTTTTTTTTTAATTGCCGTCTTCTGGTTGTTGATTGGCGGTATCGCAAATCAACTGCCAATCGCTAATAAGCACAAAATAGAGTTGGAAAAGGGATACAAAAAACAATCCAATGATCATTCCGCTCCACAAGCCACTTAAACCCCAGCCCAAAACAAATGCAAGAGTGAATGCTAGCGGCACCATGATGATATAATAAAAGATGACATTAATCACCCCGCCTATCCATTGTCTTCCCTGGCCTCTCAGAATGCCACCGGAAACCGCACCAAGCGAGTCGTTCAATTGGAAGACTGCCGTCAACGGGAGCACACTTGCCGCCAGTTCCACAACTTTCGGATCCGAAGTGAAGATCCGAGCAAGCTGATACCGGCATAAATACATCACCAGGGCGTTCAGCGTACCAGTGGCTGAAGAACACTTCAACCCGATAGTTGCGGCGGTGTGTGCGGCGGACGCCGCGCCAGCACCAATTAAGTTGCCCACGCGGGTGGAACATGCAATTCCCATGGCGAGAGGGATCTGAAACGCCATAGCTGCAATCGTGCTGAGAATGGATTGTGCGGCGAGTGGAACTGTCCCAAGACGTGAAGAGCACATGGTCAACATGTCAAATGCTAGCCATTCTGCCTCCAACATGATCACACCAGCGCCAGCAAGTCGCATCATTGGATTCCAATCACGGAAGATTTCACGGGTCGGTGGTGTCCAACATTGCTTCCCGTCAATAACTGCAACATATCCGATGGACATGAGCGCCATGAGCCAGTCGGTGGTCACAACAGCTAGTGGGGCTCCAAGCAGCCCAATCCCAATATTCTTATCCCATACCAAAATGTAGTTGAGAAATACGTTAACTGGAGTACAAAACATCAAAATATATGTCGAAGCATGGAAAATTCCTTGCACTTGGAGAAAATGCTTTGCGACTTCAAAGATGATGAACCCGGGTAGACCGATGCAGTAGATTTTCAAGCATTCTGAAGTCATCTCAACCACATCTTCTTGTTCAATAAGAACCGATAGTAGAGGTTTTGAAAAGAACCACAATGCACAAATCGGGATTGCTAATATAAAGATGAACATTGTACATCGTTGCACATGCACTCCTACCATTCTGTAATCTCCACGTCCGTGTGCTTGCGCCGCTAAGGTATCTAAACATGTCGCAACACCCATAATAATCGCATACCCCATCACACCAACAGTTACAGAGACTAGTGAGATGGCTCCGAGTTCTACAGTGCCCAAGTGTCCGACCACGAAAATCGATACTGCACTGAGAAAGTACTGGAGCACGAATGTAATACATACCGGGATGGAACTTTTGATCAGGAACCGGAACTCCAGATTCTCTGTCGTTTCAATAGGTTTTTTTATTGTCCTGGCACCTTCAGCGGTATTCGACCCATAGTTGTCGTTTGAATCTGATAACAACGGCTCGGAGTCTGTCGACATTTTTTTTTATTTTTTTTTATTTTTTTTTTTAATTGTGAAAATTTAGTTGGAGAAAAAAAAAATGTCCGCTGCCGCGCGTAAAAGCCTTTTTGAAGAGCGGCAAAAGGAATATCGGCAAAAAGAACATCCGTGCATGTCGACACTGTACTAAAAAAAAAAAAAAAAAAAAAAAAAAAAAAAAAAAATTGTATTTCAAATTATTACATAAATTACAACTGGTCGACTAAATCTTCCAGTAACCGGAATCCATAGAAATGGGCAACTGATTTGTATACTGCAAGCTGCTTGTTGATATCTTTTCGTGACATTGTTTCAACCCATTCGCCAGAACATGAACAATGCTCAGACAAATCGTCTTCACGCACTCGTTTACATTTGACACATTTCAAGTCCTGGATTTGGAACAATGTCAACATTTGCATGGCCTGTTGTACCAGCCGTTCTTCTAGTGCAACTCGACTATATTCTCGCCCACAATCCTCACAAGCGAAAGTATAATACCCCTGATGCTCCTGACCAAGATCGTCGTTTCGACAAAGATCCAAATCCCGAACATACTTGCAATGATCGCAAATTACCTGGGTGATTCGGAGTGAGGCGCTAGGGTTGCGGAATGCGGCTTGTTCGGCAAATTCCTTGATTTCCATCAGTTCGAGTAAATGACGTCGAACCAACCGACTTTCCAACGCCATTTCCTTTGGTAATGAAAAAATGGCACACACAGACTTGATTAATTGAGTCACTGGATTGTCTTGGGTGACAGTGCTACCGGCAAGCTTTGGAGGTTCAAACTCCAGTTTTGCGGTTGCGTTCCCAAAACTATCATTGTACAACCGCAAGAGATGTTTCATTCGCTTCATTAGCATCGGTTCCATAGCTCGAAAGATTCCCCTACCAAGGTAATCTTCGTCATCCTTTTGATTACCTGTAGTGATCTGGGTTGGTCGGCCGGCATCCTCGTCGGCATCGTCCAGGTGGTACCATTCTTCACGAGATTCTTTCACGCGATCAATAAACTCCACAATCCAATTCTCCAATTCACCTTGCAGCATTTCTGGCAGGAACTTTTTGATATGCCAATTGACTGACAAGTCCAGTTGAAGTTCACCTTCGCCGATATCTTTACAAGACTGGCCACCAAAGTTGACATCGTCCATCCACAATAGCAAATCCCAGTATTCTCGAACCTCGATATCCAGAAAGTTAAATAATGGTTTCGACCGGATTGATTTGATCAAATAGTTGGCAAATGCATAGGTATTCTCAACCGAGGTTTTACCAGTGAGTAACAACGCTCGATTCTGATCTGCAAATACCAATTGACACCCGACTTTCCGGAACTCCCGCACTAATTGTACAAACGCCTTTTTGGATAAATTCTGCACGTGATAGTACAGCTTCCTGTCATACAAAAACGAATCCGGAGATGATACCCATCGAATGAAATTATGCACCATTGTATCCGCATGAACATTTTCACCAGCAGCTTCATTCCACCAGTCCTTCACCATACCGCTCAACACAGACAATGCTGGGGTGGAGAAAGAATTCTCGATAAATGGATTATCTTCATCTCCCGCCAAATCAGTACCTTCAGCTTCGTTGATAATCGACGCAGTGAGAATAGTATTAACTGACAAGTTTCGAATTCCCAAGTCTAAACACACCTTAGTATACAATCCCGGGTTATTCACAGTGGGCATGTCCAACCTGTCCATACAGTTGAACAAGTTATCCAGTTCAGACCCACCAGTATCAGGAATTGGTTCTGGAGACCACCACAAGATGATATTTGCTTGCTGAAGTTTTCGAGCATATACCACATCAGTTAAATACGAGGCATCGTCATACTTCAAGTTGCCAATTGGCACGTTGGAATAAGCAGCCAACTCGGATAAATGTACAAGCCATTTTCCCAACCCCAAGAATGTCTTCACCAGCCACTTTGCGACTGCCTGCTGCCAGTTCAACGAAGGTAAAGTCACCTTGAGTGGCTTCATGTGAATAACCGGCAAATCATTCAAGGACCGTACCAGCTTTTTCAATCGTTGTGGATACTCGGTCTGCAATGCAACCACTGCTTTTGTACCCTTTTCACTATGCACCTTGGAGATAATCGAGTTCAACTTTCGATACAAGCCGTTGACACTGTCAAAGTATTGCTCTTGGAATTGCATGGACGGACGGTACTCAAACAATTCATTAGTTAATGATTCCACCCGGGCATACTCAGTAGTATAGGTAGAACTCAAATGCGGTAGCTTTTGTGAGCTACTGGACGGTCTCAAAACCAAAACTGTCGCTTGGTCGCTCCATGTGGTAAACACAGCAAATGCTTGAATGCTTCCGGAAGCGAGATGAATAACATGGGCATAATCCAGCTTCAACATCTCGTACCCAGATTGCGCATTCAACCAGCTCATTTCAAACCCATATTCCAGCCCTTTACCCAACAGTCCCGTGCGGCTCGTGGTATCCAACGAGCATCTATTACCCAATTGCAGCAAAGCTCGCTGTTGCGGGTCGACATGCGATTCGTAGATCCCTTCAACAGCATGGTGCCGCAAAATACTATCTGACTTCATCAATTCATTTTGGTACGATTCTTCAGGCATTGTGAGCTTGTATAGGGCCACTGGAGTGCGTCCACTAGGCAATGTATGGTTGACCCGAGCAGCAACACAACCAGGGATAAATGCATCCGGATGCTGTTCAGTTTTGAAATTCAAATAAATAGTCCGTGGGACATTAATTCGAACAATCTGCACCTTGCCATTGATACTAGCAAATGCTCTCACCTGACCAAGAGTATCCGACCCAGTATACTGCAACACGTTCCATGAGCTTGAATATGCAGTTTCATTCTGATCCCGAATCATGCCTGCCAACCCAGAACTTCGAGCACGAGTCGAATCACCAAACAATGCTTGTCTTCTCTGCCGAGCTTGCTTTTGCATGGTCCACTTCTTCTTGGCTGCCTTCAACCATCCGGGATAGTCTTCTTGAGGGTCCGGCATTTCAGCTTGTAGACTAGCAGTAATAACGTTACCATTAACTTCACCACCTTCGTTTTCTTTATCAGAGCTGTTCTTTCGTTTCATTGCTGTAACCCTTGCTACCATTGGGCTTTTGCCAGGACTGCTACTATCACCAAAATCTTCAATATCATCAACCTCCATCTGGTTTGCTCGACTTGAAGCATCAGCAAGAGCTCTTTCATCTTTGGTAACCGACTTGAAAAACGAAGTCACTGTTTGTTGGCGGTTCTTGTCATTTTGGTTGGCCAACCGCTTTTCGAGCCACTCTGGATGCGGCAGACGAGGTACCGGGTTATCAATTCCTTGATATGCAGCTGGGACAGTAATAATCTTTTGAACAGAGGCACCTAGCCGTTCCTTGTAGTAATTCCAGTCAATAATAGCTTGTGGCGAAAAGTCATCTAAAGAAGGATCTTTCAACCATCGCCGTAAGAAATATGCCTGGTCGCTGTGCGGCGCAGCAAAAATGGCCACTGGAACGGCTCGCTCAGTAACTGGAGCGCCCTCTGGCTTTTTGCTGATAATATATTTACAAGCAAGCCCAGAATCTTTGACCATGCTTGCACCCAAAAATTCAGCCAATCGTCTTGCCGTGCAAATTGATGTTGATTTTTGGTCACCGTATTCTGCCAGTGACTTGGACATGCTCTTGTTCTCGGAAATCATTTGCAACATGTCTTCTTCTTGAAGATTACCACCGCGACTGTCCAACACATCAAGCCACGTATTGGCCACCGCACCAACTGCGTCATAACACTCCTTTAAGTTGTTGCCAGATAAAAATTCTTTAAAAACTGAGCTTTGGAATGTCTTGATTAATTGAAGCTCACCACGTCGTTTAATTTCAAACCCTTTCAATTCAGCCAACGTTCCATCTTCATTAAACACGGCGTATCGCTTCTTCAACCCTTTATCCTCATCTTTTGACGTAGGGAGAACCATTGCTTTGTATGGACCATCAAGTTCGAAAAAAATACTATTGTCACTTGACGTTTCATATTTGTATCGTTTCTTGTCAATCAAAGTTTGGTACTGATGGTTGGTAAATTTTTCATGCACCAAATGATTCATCATCACACATGGATACGATACTGGTAGTTTCTTGCCACCCTTCAACTTGAAAGTAAAATCTTCTGGAAAAGTCTTTGGAAGAATACACCAAATACCATCCGTATCCAATTCCAACGGTCTCCCCAGACGTTCCACCAATGACCGTGCCAATTGAATAATGGTAGCACCAGTTAGACAAGTCACACCAGCCATTTCCATTGAATACCATCGTGAACCTTTACGCATGACATAACCGTAAAATGAGTTCAAAATAACCTTGTGCGCTAATTGAAGAGAGTCGTACAACACTACCATTTTCTTTGCTTCTTCTTTACCAGCAGTATCAGACGCCGGGACATCGTCGACCTTTTTCTTCCATACTTTTTGAAGGCCCTTGAACTCATATCGCCGATCTCGAAATGCACGTACCGTGTTGACATAGAACGGGTTCTCTCTCTGACAAATGATAGCTTCTCGTTGGATTGTCTCTGTTTCTTTGATCTTGTGATACACTTTTCTTGAATAATCGGATAACCGCTTCTTGATCAAAGTGGCCTGCTCACCTGCTGGCAATTCATCAAACGACCGATCATCCTTTCTCGCACCAGGGCCACGACCAGGGAACCGATCGTTTCGCAGCGAGTTCTTGATCATGAGATACTCATCACGTTTTGGTGGCAGAAACTCTCCACGCCATGCCCATGGTAATCGTCGATCGCAGGTTTTTCCCGGCCTGTTAAAATCACAAGATGCACAATCTTCCTCAGTGATCATGGAATCTGGTTGTAATCGGTTTGTCGTCATAATATTTGGATACATTGATGCAACGTCAACATGGTAAATCAATGGTGGCTCTTCCCGTTCTGGTTGATTCTTTAAATCCAACAAGCACGCTTCAATCTCATTCCGCACTTCATCGTAATTCTCCACATCCTCCAACTTTTTATTCCCTTCAACTTCAATGCTAAATTTTAATGCTCGGTCCAACTGGTCTAACAGCTCGTCGACGGCAGTGCTATCAACGTTAAACTTTGCAGGGATATCACTTCTAAACACCCCTGCTTCCAGCGATTCAACGTGTCCACCAACGTAGGTTTCTGATTCCAGCAAATGGCCATTATAAAACCGTTCCAATGGTTCAGTATGCTTGTTTGGTAACAAAATCTCATGTGAAAAAGCTTGCACCATCAACAACATTTCACAAAGTGTACCAGTACCCTTTCGAAGCACCTCATCTGGGTTTAATGGAATAATATTGCAAAGCGAAAAAATAAACGGATGCACATATTTCATGTAAAGGTAATAAGTGGCCACTGCATCAGACACGGAATATTCAGCCATGACCTGAGGTTTATCGATGGCATATGCCGTCATCAATTCTGGATCGATTTCCAATGGATTATACCCAAGCTTTGCAGTGGTAACTGCTTTCAAACCTTGAGAACCTTGGGGAAGATATGAATCACGTTTAACCCATCGGTAACAATCCATGTGTGCACAGTATCCGCTCTTGTATTCCCCTTCAGCATCCTTTTGGAACCCAATTTCCTGGTACATATCCAAGCCATGAAATCTAGCCCGATCGTCAACAAACGGCCAATCGAAAAAGTCACCGTTGAAAGTCGCAATCACCGTAGGCTTTTCTTCTCGAATATGCTCAAAAAATCTCATAATCACATCTCGTTCATTTGCTTCGTTAAAAATCGTAAACATGCCAGGATATTCCGGCTTGGGCGTGTATTCAAAATCGTCAATATCTTCCGACACAATCTCACGGTTGGTAATTAAAAACCCTTCACCATCAATCATGTACGAAATCATCATAATCTTGTCCTTTGATGAATCGGGGAATTTCAATGGGTCTTTGGTAGTTTCGATATCATAAGCCATTACTACCGGATCTGCACGAGATATTCGTTCTGGGATCTCCTTCAATGCAATGGATCCTGCATTAGCCTCCACAGTGTACCATTTACCGATCCGAACATCCTTATCAATAGCCACCCGAACATGGTATGGTACATCGTATTCATGGATATCCAAAATGTATTCCGTCGCTTCACGATGCTTAGTGCGCGTATTCGTATCATCTGTCCAATCCTTATCATACGCCAAACTCGATCTATATAACACCGGTTAGTATATCTCCATAATAAATCTCAAAAACTTACAATGAAATCTCCGCATAACTATCCACATTTTCTTGCTTTTCCTTGTTTGATTTGACAATAGGCATCAAATCGCGTCGAACACTGAGCAGATCTGATGAATTATTAAAGTTAACCTGAATGAGTTTTCGTCGCGTTCCTAATAAATGATTCGGCAAGCTTAGATCTTCCTTATCCAATCTCAACACATTTTTCACCAGTGATTCAAACTTTCGCCTCAGATATTCTTCAACCTCCGGTTCATGTCCGTCCTGTTACAGTTAGTTTTTTTTGTTTTTGCTCAACAACAAAGAAAGTTCCTTACCTTGACCGAAAGTAGAAAATATGGATCGAATTGTAGCGTAGATTTAAAACTACCGCCTTCATCATCCAAAAAATAGTAATCCACCGCTGACAAACCACCATTAACGTCTTCTGATTTCAAAATCGTCTAATTTGTTAGTAAAGTTCTCCAGAAATAAAAGAACAAAAATCTCCAAGCAAAACATACCGTATGCATATTCACCAACCAGCCAATCTTTGGTGGGCCTTGTTCATAGCGTGAAAAGCCCATTACTTCATCGATCTGATCCACCTCTTCAGCACCTTCGAACCGCTTGCTCATGGCAGTGGCCTCCATTGACAGCGCACTTTCATTCAAGCTGGTCTTTTCCCGTTGCTGCGTGGATTTGACAAATCTTGTGTTGTTTCCAGCTCTCTGTCTCGACATGGCAAGTATTAAACCCTGGGGGAATGTCCTAACTTTGTCGCGTTCAAAAAGTGTTTGGAGAAGAAAAAATTGGTGTGCAAAGCGCACTGCGTGGGAAAAAAAAAAACTTAATCTACGCGTACCCGACGCGTCCCACAAAAAATAATATTCCTTCCTTATTTAGACACACACCAACAAAATCTTGTAGATGCTGGATCGGCTAAAACTCAGAGAAAATTCAAAGTTGATGACAAGGCAGAAATGGCCCAACGAGAAAATGGACTATATATATGCCGATTTTCGGCTAAGCGCATTCGGAACTAAATATGAAGCTGACCCACTTTGTGCTTGGTTGCGGTGTCTGTGCCTCCTTGGCTCACGCCGCATTACCGCAGTCTACAGAAGCATCAATTGCTCCTCGACCAAATGGTGATAAAAAATGGAACTGGGGCGGTTCGTCTGGTAAAGATGGCAACGATGATGAGGACGATAAAGATGAAGAAGATGGCAAAGACGATTGTAATGAATGTGAACAGTGGATGACTATGAAGCTGGACCATGCATCCTCAACTCGGCAACCAAAGAGTATACCGACAATACTACCACCACCACCGCCTCCAAAGGCTCCTATTGCACCACCACCACCGCGGCCAAAAGCTCCCATTGCACCACCACCACCGCGGCCAAAAGCTCCCATTGCACCACCACCACCGCCTCCAAAGGCTCCCATTGCACCACCACCACCACCTCCTCCTCCTCCTCCTCCTCCTCCCCC
>JAKTPN010000343.1:0-51678 GCA_030557665.1 Blastobotrys apis
CCCCGACTGGTGTAATGAAAACAGCCAACCCAGTTTGCATAATATTATGCCTTGTTTTAGTCTGCAGACCTGAAAAAGAATTTATCGTTTATAGTGGAGAGAGAGCCTCAAAAATACTGAAACAAATGGGATAGAACTTTTGGGTAAATTAACGGCCGATCGCTTACAACTAATTTAAATCACTTGAGAGGGTTGGGTTTTAATACGATAAGACATTGTGAGGCGGATTTCTCTTGGGAAGAATAAATTGATTCCAGAATGAATCCAGATCCTGGTCTTCTTGCACATATCCGAGACAACAGCAAACAAAGTGATCAGTGCGTGCTTTTACCCACCGGGTTTCGAATTTCCCTGAATAAATAGCATAGAATAGAAATGGAATGGATATCACAACAAACACAACGGTCGGTTTGGAGATGCTACCCACGTGGCGTTGATATTAGCCAAGACTCGATTTAAACCACGAGCTTTGATCAGATCTGAGATTCCGGATCTGGGTCGGTATTTATACTTGAATATAAATATATATATATTTAATGGACTAGTTAGTCAATCCAATCCTATTAATTCCCTTTGTCCTCGTCTCCTATTTATACCCCAAGTGCCGTACGTATTAAATTTGCAACGCATCCAACCGGTTCGCCTGCACCTGCTACTTTATTTAATACGCCGTCTCCCTTCCAAGACAAAAATGATTAATACCGGGATGGTTATATTGCTGTCACTGTAGCATGGCCTGCGCCAAAGCTGAGCTTAAGCTTAAAGGGTTGTTGGATTTGGCCCGCTGCATACGGACTTAAGCGTGATGGGATTTACCGCTACGGATAGTTACGATAAAACTGGGCTCACCCCCCACTCTTATATACTCGTGTTTTGGCTAAGCGCTCGGAGGGTTCTCGGCGTGATTCAATGCCGCGCCATTGGTCTATTTCTACTACTCGCAGATATCTCGTGCAGTCCACCACCAATATTCAACTTCCTTATCCATCCACTCATTCACCTCCATTCTCTTCAATCCCTGATTCCATGATCATTTCATGATGGAATTCCAAAATCGGTCCAATCAACAGCCTTAAATACCCACAACCAACAACCAACCACAAACACAAACAAACTCCCGCGTTACAACGGGCCGGGTTCTCCCGATTAAACGCTCATCTTTATCCGCGCCCGCTGATTGGATGATAACGCACACACACTCTCTCTCACACTCTCAGAATCGTTATCAGTGACTCCGTCCTCTAATAGGCTCTCTCCTCGATTAGGCATGAAGAAATGTCAACTAAAACGCTTCCCGAAAATCCCTTTCGATATAATTGCCCTGATATAAACCCCGAAATTCAATTTCAATCCGTTTAGATATCTTTTTGTTAACTCTCTTTAATAACCTTTGTCTTTTTGTTATCATTATCACCAACCTTCAGCTCAATGAACTGGGACAGCTCTGAACCTATTCGTGCGTTGGACCTGATAAGCGACCGTGACAAACAGCCGGAAAAACAATCTTCCGCAACCACTTCTACTACTCCTTCATCTTCGTCTTCACCATCTGAACCCGATAAAGCTCCTCAGATTTGGAAATTATATTCCAAAGCAAGATCAGATTTGCCTAATAAACAACGAATTGAGAACCTCACATGGAGAATGATGCAAAGTCAGCATCATTATAACAAATCCGATGGCGGCGCTCTATCGTCATCGGCCCCAACAGCAAGAGGAAGTTCCAGCATGGACACAGACAATTCTAATCGGCAAAATGGGCAAACTGGGATCAACAATCAGCATGATCTCATCTCCGGTTTCATTCCTGCTACTACTAAGGAATTCACTGGTACCACAATTGGTACAACCACACCAGAATTCGTCAATCCAGAGTACCATTTGACGCCACAGATACAGCAGCCACAAGCCAACTTGTACCATACGCAACATCAATCACATCATATTGAACAATCTACCGATCCCTACCAGCCTAATTTCGATTATGTTGCTCATATTAAGAAAATGGCGGAAGGCTACCCTGGTCCGCCACCTAGTGCCGCTTCAAGTGCTCGTAAACGGCCTGCTGTGGTGGAAAACCATACAACATATCAAGAAAACAGCAACAACAACAATAATAATAATAATAACCGCGGGTTTGAATTTTCATTAGATCCGTTAGCAATTGAAGGTTTAGACGGTTTCTCACCTCAGCATCATCATTTTTCGGAAGAATTTGTATCACCAATGGAGACTAATTCTCATGGTCCTACTTTTATGGAAGGGATCAATGATTTCACGGTTCCAAGTGGAAGTGCATCATTAAGAGCAGCAAGCTACAATGACATGACAAGTTTATGGGATGGATTCAGCAGTATCAAACCTAGTGAATTGAGATTGGGTGAGGATCATAGTACTACCAGTCCATTTGATATTCAACAGCCATTATTCGATTTTACATCGGATGATGACGATGCAGTGATGAGTTCTTTGCCTACTCATAAAACCATGGTCAATGCTGCTGCAGAAATATCTCCAAACCCAAATTCACCAGTATCAGCATCGTCGTCTGCAACAGCGTCACCTAGAAGGCCAAAGAACTCAAGAAGTTCTAGTACAAATGCATTAAAGAGTTCGGCAATGGTTGTTCCACCGTCGTCAGGTGGTGGTGGTGGTGGTGGTGGTGGTGGTGGTGGCGGTGCCAAACGTTCGGCTAGCTCGACTAATTTGAGTACAAGTGTACCAGCGAGTTCATCGCCTACTGGGTGTTCCAATTGCCACACAAAAACGACTCCGTTATGGCGTAGATCGCCTGAGGGGTTGCCATTGTGCAATGCATGTGGATTGTTTTTGAAACTACACGGGGTGATTCGTCCACTGTCTTTAAAAACAGATGTCATTCGCAAACGGAATCGAAGCGGTGGGAATAAAAAGGATAAAGATGAGATTGGTGGCGGCGACGGGAAAAAGAAGCCGAATTCGAATCCTTCTAGCCGCCGAGGGTCTAGATCAAGAAGTCGGCCTCAGTCGTTAGCCGGATTGACCATGTTGACAGGTTCTGGGTCTAGGACAAGCGCAGGGAACGACAATGATAGTAGTGCTGTTGCGGATGATGGCAGCGCCAGTCCAGAAAAAAGGGATGATGACGAAGAACAATTCAGGAGTTTAACGATTCCATTTTAGAGAATTAGTATTATTATGCTTTTTATTTTTATTTTTATTTTTATTTTTATTCTTATTTTTAATATATGAAGTGAATGATGTATAACCTGGTAAATATATGGTAAAGTGTGAGCGTGTTGTTTTTTTGTGCATATGGATACCGTTGTTAACAAACTTTCGCGCGGGTGCGGCTCAACCGTTATGCCAACGGTGCAAGCAACCCAATTACAAAACATTGCCGCAACTAGACGGCGAGAGCTCTAAATGTGCATAACTTTTTTGGATTACATAGATTACGATATTCATGTTGTTTTATAGACAATATCAACCATATAGGATAACCAGCTGTACAGTGATACTAGTCATGATCATCAGTTCAGGCATTAGATTTATTCAAATCCTACGAGATGTCAATCTCGACCTTGAAGGAGAAGCAAACAACGGTCTTCAGCCGAATACCGTCGGCTGGTAGCCCTTTCACGTTTCGCTCACTTGTTGTGCATCAAGTTTGTCCTTCCCAACCGCTCGCCAACTTCGTGACAATCATCCCACTCCCTGCAATGCAGGTCAACATGCAGGCTGTTTTATACTAGGGCGAAGGCGTACATTGCAGATGGATCTGTCGGTTGTCTTACAGGATTGGTAAGAATTAATAGCTAACTCAAAAAGTGAACAAGGGACACGTATATCTATCTGATAACTACAATTCTGGAAGTGTAGACAGCTATGTTTCTGTTTCCGCGCCACACGCGGCACTAATACCCTATTATTACATTACATCCGGGATTAATACCCGGCGGCATTTTCCGTTACAGTTGCGGTTATTGCGCTATTAAGGTAATGCAGTTTGTCACACAGTTAATTTGTGTCCGCGTGGGGTTTTTGAAAGGATGATCATGCATGCATACCATACACACACAATACGGTTTATATCCAAAGATTTCATTGATCGTCGCGGGTGTTTGTATATGTGTTTGTTAATTAACGGGTCCGCCGGACGGTGTGGAAAAACAAAAAAAAAAAAGAGCTTGTCGTTGAACCCTTTCCATTTCAGGTCAAAGTCAAGTGAACAAGGCATTCAAACTTGGCGCATGCGCTTCCTTTCATCCGATGGTTTTCAATCCAAACAGCAGCGTTACGTTTTTGTACTGTATGTTTGATTCGAAGATCTATAGAGCTGCGCTTTTTTGTTTGTTACTCCAATCCCCTAGCTCAAAACGGGTTGGGTTATTCGGTGCACTATCAAATAGTCCCATATCCAAACTAGGAGCAACGCTTCTGCTTAAGCCTTGCATCTCGTATGGAAAAAAACGCCGGCTCGGATTGCTTTTGTTTCCGGGGTGAGCCACTCGGCTGGATTATAGCTGTCTCGACTTTGATAATATTCAAACTAGCATTGCTAGTCGGATTTATATATCTCTAATTATGGTATATCGTTGTGCATTAGTGTGTCTGCTCTTCAAACTAGTGCATGCCGCTAGTGCTATTTTTTTTTTTTTTTTTCACAACTAATGCAGCAGCCCAAACCATGGAACTTGGGAGAATTATGCATGAATCTTTCGTACAGTTATATAGTTGTATGCGTATTTTTAATGATTGGGCATGACGCTTGTTTCTTTTTCAAAAAAAAACCGCGCTAAATTGTTCCCCTCTGTCTAACCTGTTATAGTAATTATTAAATTACTACATCCGGTTAGATCAAGCTAATGCAGCTAAAAAGTTGGCATGGGCGTTGATGTCGATCGGGGAACCCGATCATCTGGTCTAGAACTAGTGTCCATAGGTGTATTTCATAGACCACACTAGTGCCATTCCTGTCTTTACGGTACTAAACCTTTGCGAGTGAAATAATTTTTTTTTTTTTTTTTTTTAGATTACGAGCTTAGTCTCGGTTTCCCCTCACAGCCGCAATGCCTGAATTCATTTCGCTCTTTTTTTCTCTAAAAAATATTACCATGTTAAGCTTGCTGCATTAAACTAGACCAAACCACGAGGATAGGTTGTATGGAATATGCCCTCATCCTGATCAGGACTCTAGCGTCTAAACGTCGTTTGGAAGATAACAAAAAATATATGCATCCTTTTGTTGTTGTTTTTTTGAGGTATACTCAAGTGGATTATTTACAGGGTCTGCAAGATAATCCTCTCCCCATGGCGCATGGTGCATTTTTGTCCAATTTGTTAACTCAGCAAGGCTGCGCACGTGCCCAGAATCAATCTGTTTAAATTGGATTCAATTTCGCGATTAACTGCCGTGCCGAGATCTGAACCCTGTGCAGTGCCGACAATTGTTGGTAGTGATGGTAGTGATGGTAGTACTGCGCGTTGACTCGGTGCATACAATCTAGGTCGGCATGACCCAAAGATCTTACTATGTCACCACTGCGAAACATACCGCCGCACCGGCCTGACAGTTGCGACGCGCAAGCGGCTTTGCGATATAAAAACACCCAAAGCAGTGTGTATTTTTTTGTAGCACTTCTTAACACCAACCCAATGACGCCAGCTCAGATCGCTATTTGCTATACCACAGCTTTTGCTACTTTACACGGACTGTTTTCTGATTACTGTCGACGATATTATACCAAACCAAACCCAGAACAACCACATTCAACAAACCACCACGAATTTACCTCAGCCCACACGGCGCTTACCATTTTCATCTACCAGTTCATCATTGTCTGCTGTTACAGTACATATACCGTTGTCGATGAGACACATCTATACCCGGTTCCGGAGTACGAAATGTTGTTTATTTGGCTGATGTTCGTCGACCTTTGGCAACTCTTCAATACGGTGGTGGCGTTGGCGTATGGCAAGAGAAACACCCCACTCATGACTGTGACAGGAGCTGCGCTGTTCTTGGCTTCCACGCCATTCGCAATACTTACCGAGGATCTGGCGTCCCATGGTACCTTGTATGAAAACCCGGTCATTTTCCGGGCCTGGCAATGTGCGAAGAACTCAATGCTGATGATGGCCACGGTGGGTATCTTGACGGTATATGTTGCGGCGGCAGCCCTGTGGTTCAAGAATCGATAAAATGGGAGATGCATATGCATGGCTGGTATAGATTTCAATAAGCTAGGAGATTGATTAAAAAAATATTGTCGGTAGGAACTTGTTCCTTGTTGTCTTACTCGAGCCGTCGAGAATGCGGCGAGCGATTGTCGTACCCAGAGCCTCTGGGTTTCAAAACCCAAACCCAATAGGAGTTTGAACTATACCAATTTCCTATCCTTCCTCTGTATGCCTTGGTGCATGGGGATCTACATGTCCACGATTCTAGCGTGGCATGCTGGTTTAAGGTGGGCCCATGGGTATAGATATCTCAGGTCCGGTTCGGTCTTAGGTGTGCTACGGGCAGCCGCTTTTACAAACATGGACAAAGGATTGACATGTCTGTGTAGGAGTCTGTCGACGCGGATTGTATACTGGAAAAGACTGAATAGGTATTCTTGCACGTCACAATCGTTCTGAAAAGCTGTCATGGGTTCCAAGCCTAGCTGCCTGCAGTGATGGAAGTTTAGGATATTCAAACCAACCTCAACTATACTGGAAGGACCCTTGAGAATAGTACACCGGAGAATGAAGCTTGTCTCAAGTCCCATAAAACACGCGTTCATTATGCATAAATCGTCTAGTTCTCCTCGTCTTTCAACCTCATCAAGCCGTCGTCAGTGCGGCTGACGTCAATCATGCGAGAATTATACATCAGCGCGAGCTGTGACCAAGTGTAAACAGCAAATAAATCCTTGAAATAGTAGGAACCATGCAAACCACGTTGAAATTTAGGAAAATGGGCTCTTTTTTAACTTAACTTAATTTGATTTATTTTTTACAATATATTAAAATATAAAAAGATATTGCATGAAAAACATAATTCAATCATATACCCATTACTTTCATATCTGCGAGTTCTGTAAAAGAACAATTGGCTTACCACTGAGATAATGGTATCAGTGACATTGTCCAATTGTTTACGCTAGTACAAAGTTTCAGATGATTTTCGCAATCATTTTGGTTCTTGTTTGTGTAGATGGAACCGGAAACTGTCCCAGAGCCACCCTCGCGAGTACAGAGGATGGTGCGATTGTGGCAATTGTTAAGCGACCATGTATGTTGTTCAACTCCAGCCCCACAGCTCGCCAGACCACTTTCGCATAGTCACAGTCGAAATACCCATGTCCCAGAGTTTCAACCCGTACTTTGCATAAGGCACAGGTCTTTTTGTCATGAACGAAGGAATATATTTGGCAGGTTACGCGTGAGTAATCGATGCAGAGAATCAGCCACATCAGTATCAGCCGCACGTATCTTCATACGAGATGCTCTGAGCCGCACAGAACAAAACTGAGTATGACCGATTGGAGCCAAAATAGTTTTGTAGAAATCGGCAATAGTTTAGTGGCTAGAATTTCCGCCTGTCAAGTTGAGTAAAATCAACAGCTCGCGGGGGACCGGGGTTCAATTCCCCGTTGCCGAGTTTTTTTTGCATTCTTCTGGTAATTTTCATTATGGAAGACAATTCTGTTTTTTTTTTTTTTTTATAAATCTGCAGTACTTCGGCCTTTTACACATTTAAAAGCTGCATTCGGATCCCAATATATACGGTTGTCCCAGCATTTCATACCGGTTTTCGAGCTTGTTGTCCAATGATGTAACATGTATTATTTTTGTGAAACTCTAAATGCTCGATGACGTGTTACAGGGCACTATTACCGTCCACACGCTAGTATATACCGCCACCCAAAACTCCGGCCGGCTCAAGCTATTGTGAATGTCCGACCCAGTACGCTTCCGAAGCAACGACCGACGTTGAAGTAATGTTCTTCCCTTCGATGCGGCTCATGCGGCTCGGTTTAGACTGCGCTTCCTCCCCAGCCCAGATAATTTTCTGGTACATGGTGCAATTCCAATATAGCCCACGGCAATTTGCCAAGCCTAGCCGCATTGGCCGCCCCCTTGCATTCGTTGCGCAGGTGCTTGAACACGCGATTTTTCTGCCAAATGCATGCTACGGGCCGATGAGGAAATCCGCCGTGGTTGAAGAAGCTATACGGGCTGGATCTCGAGCGCTATAAGATAACCCAATTGCCTACGCACGTTGATGTGCAGTTAAAGTCCAAACTCCACGTAGTACTCTCAGGCCGGATCGTCCGGATCCCGAGAGCTGGACCAGCGCCTTTGTTTTATTTTTATTTCTTTACCCGGCCGCCGAAGACCCGGTTGCTGTAGAAGGTTTCTCCGTTGAGATTGTACATATTGGAACAAATCACTCGTCAATAAATACATGTCACAGGCACAACAACCCCAGCCGATTCCTGGAAGTTCATATATTACCACTGTCCGGTCGGGATAGTTTATAGTTCTCCTACAACAACAAGTTGCCATAACAATTGTTTACCAGATCGTTGAAACACACTCGCAGTTACATAGTTCATGCGCTAATCGGGTCGATGCATTAATCTAAAAATACACCAACATTTCCACCCACAACACAAACAACAGATCGGCATTCCGAGATAGGAACGTACCTTAAGAGTGATTGCCCTTGAATCAACCATAACTTTTCATGCTACCACTTCTTTTTTTTGGACAAAGTCCAGATGCGGGATTTCAACAAGGACCCCCGGAACAATTCGTCAAGTTCAAAATATCCATTCCGATATGCCCAAAATCCTTTTAGAAAGAAAGAGAGCAATCAAGAAAACAAAAAAGAATCCAACGATTCTTTGTTATCGTCTGCGTAGATCACCATATACGCAGGAAATGATGCAACTCAGTTACAGAAATTATGAAACCATTGCCCATTTTAAGCGAAGTGTCCAAAAGGAACCTCCCTCGTAATACGGGGCATATCGAGAGGCGTTTGTTTGATTGAGACAAGGAAAAACAGAAAAGATCCACCACTTAATGGCCAATAATGGGTTTTGGTCGGATCTCTTTTTTTGGATCTTGTCTTGAACTCAAAAAAGCCAAAAAAAGCCAAAACCTGTCCGGGGCCACGCCCGCCACAAATTTTTTTTTTTTTTGAATTTTTTTTTTTCACCGCGCCCTTGTCCTTGTTCCGTTAGTCCCTTTTTTTTTTTTTTTTTTAAAAAACTTCAGGGTGCAAAAAATAATAAAACATTTATAGACTATTAAACAAGTTGACTGAAAATAAAAATAATCTGAGAATATGGACAATATATATAAAACTAGGAAAAAAATAATAATAAGAAATCGGTAAATGAGAAAAAAAAACAAAAATATAAAATGCTATCGATGAACCGCAGTAGCTGCAGCCATCCGGGCCGAAGGTGGTGGTGGTTGATGGTATCGTGGACTAGAACCTTTATGATGCGGTTGGTGATGTTGCTGATATCCAGATGATGGAGAAGACAACGATGCAGGCTGTTCAATAGGAGGTTGACTACTCATAATCATCCCTCCTTCAAGCAAATTGGTCTGCGAAACAGGTGGTGTTGGTAATTGCTGAGGTTGATGATGAGAATACAACTGACTGGTAATCGAATTGTTTCTAGAACTAGCAGCACTCTGTCGAACACTATTCGCACCACTCATCAACATGACTCCTCCAGCACTTGATAACCGTCTGGAATTAATCGGCACCGATCCATAGCGTGAGCTTGAAAATTCAGCCACATCATCCAAATCAAACTGTTGAGAAAATGGTTGTAATTGTGGTGGTTGTTGTTGTTGATGCTGCTGTTGGTATCCAAACCCAGAAGACCTTCTAGCCAATTGTGGATTTGATGGATAACCTCGTAGAGACGGAGTAGACGGAGTTCTAGCACCAGATACTGATCGTCTTGATCGTCTTGCCGTAAGTGCCATCATATCAACTTCCGGATTACCTGCTGGTCTTGGTTGGCGATAGCTAGATGGAGCAGTAGAAGCTGGACGAGATCTTGGAGGAACAATACTACCAGGACCAGCACCCATAGATGATGGTGGCGGTTGTTGTTGTTGTTGTTGACCTTGAGCAACAGGATACTTTCCCTGATGATTATACAACTGTTGATATTGCATAAAGTCTTGCTCCCGTGCCATCAAAGCCTGTTCTCGTCGAAATATCGAATCCTCCCTAGCTTGCAAAGTTTTCACTCGACGTTTATCTTCACCAGGACCCAAACCTGGTGCAGTATTATCGTCAACAGCTGTCGCCATTGTCGAATTTACCTCATATTGACTCATTTCAGAAGATGGACTTGGGGTCTTTGGAGGTGAACTCAAAGGAGCTGGAACCTGTCTTCGTAAACGTTGAGGTTGAGGTTGAGATTGAGATTTAGCTAGTGGTAGTGGCGGTGGAAAATGCTGCTTGGCTGCAGAAATCGTACTTCCGACGCCGGGGCTAGCACTGCCACCGCTGCCGCCGCCACTACCACCTCCGGAAGACAACGACCCAAATCGTCGTTGAAACAAGTTAGACTTATCAATAGTTACCAATTGTGACATGAATGCAAAAACAGATTCAAGATATGGAGTATGAATGCGCAACTGGTCAGCTTGTAAAATCGGCTGTAATAATAAAATATCCACTGGTACTGGTAACGAATGGTAATAATTGTAGTACAATAATGGCGAGTCACAATGTTGAAAGCTTGACGGTGATGTAGAGTTTGTAGAAGCCACTGATGTACAAGAGTTGTTTGAAGATGATGCCGAAGAAACTGAAGAGAATGACGATGTCTTGTTAGTACTGCTAGTTGGAGTAATGCAGTTTAAAGCCAAGTTTTCCACCAAATATTTTGCGTTAAAGTCAGTTGGTAAGCAAGCCCCTAATCCGTTTGCAATTTTAACTAATTCATGAATCATGCCCCTATATATAGGTTTCGCAATTGCGAGTTGACAAAGCTTTTCAAGATTTGGCGTATCAAAAATGATAGATAAAGGCTGAAATACAACAAAGGGAATCGCCCGCTCCCATTGTAGTTGAATGAACTTTTGCCTTGACTCTACCAGAACGGCATCAACATTACTCTGCTTTAACATTCCAGCCAAATCATTCAATCGACCTTTAACATTTTTATAATAATCACCATTCCCATCAGCTTCTTCCTCATCATCATCACTTGAAATCGGTTCGAACCATGTCTTGGTCTCTTGCCCCGAATGTACCACCTGAAACGGGTGCCGCAACGTTGGTGATTGACAAAGCGGAGCATCGGTGATCCATGCAAGTACCGGATTACTGGTAAACTTTTGTTGTAACTGCGCTTGTAAAGTACAGAGACCAGCACTACTGTCAACGAGTACAATTGTATGACGAGGGGTAATAACATGCTTTAACCGCTTTGCAACATTATTCATCTGTTCACGACTTGTCACAGATACAATAACCACATCATAACCTTTCGTATCGATTGGTACCGGTACTTCGGGTTTCTTTTCCAAAAAATCATCTGCCAAAGGATCTCCCAAAAAATTCATGCCCTTATTATTATTATTATTTGCCGGTGGCTTGGTCGAGTGTTTCCTAGGTGGGGCGACTTTTCCCAAATTACCCAAATCAAAGATCTTATCTGGTCGAAATGTGTTACCACTACCAAACTTTTCAGATGTAATCGATGCCGTAGAATATTGAGGGTTCCATGCTGCTGAAACGTGACAGTTGTCAGATGTTTGTAACCTCCAGGTCAGAAAAACCAATGACGGAGTATTACCCACTAGTTTTTTATTAGTATTTTTTTTTCCGATAAGCTTTTCAGTGCTAACATACCAGCAAGAATTGAGATTTTAGACGTCATGTTTGGTTTAAATTTTTTCTTTGTAAAATTCCCAGTCGGATAAATAGAAAAAACAAGTTCGTGTATTATAGAGAAAAAGAGGCTGTTGAAAAGACTGTTGAACGAAAAAAAAAAAAAACTTTAACCTTGTAAATTTGATAACACCTTAACAATCACAATTGAAATAAAACACACACAAAAAATAAAAACCCCCTAAATATGTCCTGTTCAATCTTTCCTTTCAAATGCATGTAGGTATTGAACGGGAATTTGTTGATGTCGATATTATAGCAATAGGAAATTGAAATGGAGGAAACAAAACAATAGTAATAGTAATCTATAAGTCGTGAACGGTCGTTATCACAAAACAGTGTCCCAAAAATAAATGTCCAAGTTCAACAACTGACAAAAAAAAAAAAAAAAAAAAAAAAAAAAAAAAAAAAAGCTGATTTCACTCACTTGAACCACAGATACTGTTGTAAAATTTAATGCTGATTTTATCCTTTTATAAGTAAAGTATGGGCGAGAGAGTTGAATCCAAAACTGTGGTATAGGTATCGCAGCGGCTCCTGTTGTAAAAGACCAGTGTCGCCCAAAAGAAAAAAAGCGAATGTAGGAAGACAACTACTGAAATGAGCACAGAAGAACCCGCGTCAGATCAAAGCAAACTTTTAGTGTTTAAAACGAAAGTAGGGTCTTTTGGATCGATAGTAAAATTGAAACGCCGGACTAAACAAAACGAAAGTAACAGTGAAGAGACAAAAACAACAACGAGTGAGAAAGCCAGAGCAAAGAGAATGAGAGAGCGCTTGCTTGTGTGCGGAAAACTAAAAGCAGAAACCCCCCGTCAATCCCAACTGAACAAAGCCAAGATTTAGGGGAAATGCGAACCAGCTCATGAGAAGGCAAGTCGAGGGTTTATATATCATGCGTTTTCTTTTTCATTTCTTTTACCTTTACGTTTGTTGTATAAACGGTACCCAGCAGGCCTTTTTTTTTTTTTTTTTTTGATAAACTAAAACATGCATACTGGCTCTTTTTTTTCTTATACATACAGGCATTTATACTTTTTCCCCCGTAGGTTTTAACGAAGGAGAGATGTAACGAGTCAACTCGTGTTGTGTATAGTATAGTTGGTTTTTTTTACTGCCATATATATATATATATACATTTGAAAATAAACTCAGAATGAGAATGAGAGTTGGTCCGCTTTGACCGTGCATATCTCAATTGACCTAACACACTCTGAATTCCAAAGCGCCTTGTTGATATCATGCAGAAGTTGGTATTAGATATACTGCTACTCTTCTGAAAAAAAAAAATACAGGATTTCCATTGTTTTCTGGTGATATTTGTCCGGTCCATATCATCCTGATCCAAATATAACCTTTGGGAAGGCGCAGAGTGCGGCTCCGGATGACCTTGTTTCTCCTTAATCCGGCCCAGCAGAGCAGAGTCCCGCCGTGCCGGTGCCGGTATCGATATCTCCACAAAATAGCGGCCGTGGAAAAATGGGGCCCGGCGGTCTGTGGATTACACGTTACCTGCGTATATCTGAGAACAAATTTGACCCAACCGACTCATTGATGAAAAAAATCCAGCACTCCCCGCTCACAAACACAACACAAAAAAAAAAGGACAACCACCTTTAACTCTTCTTAATCTTTTTGTTGTTTTTTTTACTTCACAAGACACAATTAATTTAAAATGGACGCTGAAAAGCTCGCCAAGATGCAAAAGGCTGCCCGAATCGGTGGTAAGGGTACTCCTCGACGAAAGGCTAAGCGAACCCACAAGACTGAAGGTGATGACAAGAACTTGCAAGCTACTTTGAAAAAGCTTAATGCTCAACGAATCCCAGGAATTGACCAAGTCAACATGTTGCGAGATGACGGTAAGATGTTGCACTTTCCACGAGCTACGGTTCAAGGTGCTTACCCATCTAACACTTATGCTATCTCTGGTACTCCAGTTGAAAAGGAAATCACTGAATTCTTGCCAGAAGTTTTGTCTTCTATGGGTCCAGAAAACATGGAACAATTGCGAAAGCTTACTGAACAAATGCGACAACAACCAGGTGCTGCCGGTGCTCAAGAAGCTGAAGATGATGACATCCCAGATCTTGTCGAAGGCGAAACTTTCGAAGACAAGGTTGATTAAATTGATTTGCGAATGATTTGAAATAAAATAAAAGAAAATTGTTCTCTTTTGAAATCATGAATATGAATTTGATGAAATTATTTTTTTTGTTTTTTTTTTCTTACAAAATAAAAGAAGCGCCTTGGTTTAGATTACAAAAACATTTTGTATCATTGTGTCGATGTAAAAAAATCTGTGAATATTTAACTCTTGAGTATTTTTCTGCTCCAATATTGTAATACTGAGGTAGTTTTTGATCCTGTAACGTAATCATTGATCCCTCCCCCCCTGGTATTAAATTTTGAGTTTTGTCAAGGAACCAAGTGCATTGAGTTTGTCTAAGTGTACTATGGTTGTCGACAGTGGGTATTTTGGGCCATATGAACTGCAATTGGCTGGATTGAGAAACACATGGAGTAGCTGTTGATATAAGTCTAGAGTAGAGCATGTATTTAAGCTCTCTGCGGGTTTAATGTTAGTAAGGTGTTCGGTGTTTGGGGAATGGGTAGTTGAGCTTGGGCTTATGAGACAAATTATCCAATTTGTACCTCGAAAGCTCACTATATACTTCTCCATTTTGACTCTCCGAGTGGAATCTCTCGGTTAAACATGCCCACGAAGAGCCGGACACCCACTGGATCTTGATCTATGCTTTAGTAAGATCCTTGTCGGCTCCGGTGTACCTCCGACTTTACCTCCACAAGGCAAGGATAGCCTGGAATGTGTAGCGTGTACATATGTCATGCCGCCCGGACACAGGTACATAGGTTACCGTGGATATGTATATGTATTGTTACTGTGAGCCGGCCGGCCCTCGGTATTCATGGATCCGAAACTGACCGGAGATTGGCGCTAGCCGATTTACTATTACCATGTGAGTGCTGGAGTTTTAGGGTTTTGTTTTCTTGTAATGTCTGCGTCCCTGTGTAAGACCAATGGAGTAATGGTGATAAAGTAACTTGGGCGCCACATTCTCGTTCCATTCCACACAGCCGCGGCTCATGCGGTTATTTGTGGCGAGAGCTCGGCAATATAGGCTAATTAGCTTTTCCGCATGAGTGAAACCAGAGATTTAGTTTTTTTTTTTAAAAGTTATTATTGAATGGGATGAAAGAAAAAAATAAATTATGTGGACCTCAAAAACTCTTAAATTAATATTAACATGACCGCAACGGGGGGAGGCGGAACGATATCTCCGTCTCCTAGATAGGGAAGGTTGCAGCATATGGTCAGATCAGATGTGGAAGTTCCAAGTTGGTGCTATCAACTAAACCCCATTGCGACAGCAGTTTGTAAACTGGGGAGGGAGACCGGGTATGCAGAAAATGTTGTGTATACATGCCATGGTTGAGGTATACCTCGCGTAAATTGTTGGCACAGTATCACCGCATGTCTACATATGGCAAAGATCAATTATAGCCAGAATATCATGTCTGGTGATTAGGATTCTTTGCTTGAACATACGGTGCATGTCTGGGATTATGGTAGAAACTTTGACTAAGTTCCAACGTTGTGTTGCATACGACACCCATCTGGATAAAATAAACACGATTTTAACAAAATCGGCGTATATTAAGTTCAATTTGGATATTTCGAAAGTTCATGTTCACCTGTTGGGCCATCCAACCTGTCGAGTTTATGTCATTCCGCAGTTTATAATGTCTGACGCTCCGATAAAAAAAACCTGCAAGTCTTAGAACCCATTGACATAAAATAGGGAGTAGTATTTTGCTATGATGCTGTTTTTTTAATACGAAGATTCGACTGCTGTCTCGTGGCGCATTACCAAGTAGTCACATGTGCAACAGGAATGCTCATTCTCCAGCCGCTGTTGTTGTTAGTACACACGAACTTGCACTTCCTCGAAAAATCGGTGGATGCGCAGATTATAGCGGTGAGAACAATGAATACCGCAGGTAAGATGCACTTCATAGTGATATTTCGGTTAAGCTTCCTGTGACAACCACCGTTATTAAGGCCGTTCGATACCATGATATATTACCAGGTCAACACCTGGTGTGGCAGTTATAGTTCCTTGAAAAACCTAGATTAATTGACATTCCGTGCTGTTTGGTATAATCTACGAGGAGTGACAGCACGGTGACGAAGAGGTCTCGTTCGTAGACCTTGCTACATCAAGTCCATGCAGAATCATCAACTTCCAAGTTTAATAGTTGAATCAGTATAAACCACTGCTTGATATTTGAGTCAGTGTGGATCCTCTGCTTTATAATTATAACAAAAACATTCCGTAGTTCATGAAAGCTGTCCAGTTCCACAGTCGTCTCCCAAACGTGACACTTCGCTGTCGGAATATTCAGGCTTGGTGAAAATGATAAAACTAAGTACCGGTAATATATACTGGAGATATTATAAGTACTTAGAATCCAAAGATTTGCTCTTCAGCGGCTGTAAACCTCTCCAGTCAACACAACAACGAAACTACTAAACCAACATTAAAACAGCACATATAATCGTCAAAACGGGGTTCTATTTATACCAGCAGTCGGTAATGGTTAACACGAGAAAAACGTCTTTGAGCGCTGCTGATAATACTCTTTTGTTTATTAAAAGAGTATTTCTCCTGCTGAATATAGTTGTGCGTCATAGAATTTTGCACGTTTCAAAATGCAACCATATTGTCCATGATTGACCAGACATCGATTGAATCTCCCTCTCAGTCTCCATCCTCGCAACTTTGAAAGCGATAAACTTTACAGTATCACGGCACTGAAGGCCAATCGATAACAGGGAATCAAATAGAATTGAGTTCATGGGTTGAAGACAGCTTGCCATGTGTACTCAACAACCGTCCTTCTGCGATTCAGGAACAACATGGTTGCAAAGTAGCTCGAGTGTCGTCAACTTGGCAAAACAATCATATGCTTACCACTGAAGTCATCGGAATATTCAGAATATTCACAATGCCCAGAAAGAGACTCTCTTTAATACCATTATCAATTTCCATGCCTTCATATACAAAAGGCAAATATTTTTTTCTTCCCCAATGCATAGGGGGGCCACCCCAAACATTCAAAACTATTTGCGAGCCCTTAGAAGTTCCGCAAGAGAGAATTATCCTGTAATAACAGGCAATTAAAAGCAATTACTATCTCCTAGAAGACGTGGTCTAACTGCATTTTTCCAGTGTCATGTCGAGACGAATTGGAGGTGCGAATTGGAGGTGCTATTACCATATAAACTTGGCCAACTTCATAGCGACATGAATCGAATACACCACAACCGCAATCAAACGGCGAAGCACATGGACCCTCTAATGGATATTCGTAACACCTTGACGCCTTGCACTGGTCCAAAATGCTGTATCTAGTAGAATATCCCCACCAATGCTGTTAAACAAACCACATTACCGCCAAAGCCAAAACTAGCTGAGCAGAAACGCCTTTAATACACCAAATGAAACGTAGACTTTAATTGATAGTTTAAAACACCTCGTATCCAAGTTCCCATAGGCTTTGTCGAGTTTAGTGCCGTCCTTCCTTTTTTGATTTCTGAGACAGATAATTTTAAAAAAAAAAAAAAAAAAAAAAAAAAAAAAAAAAAAAAAAAAAAGAAAGAACTTTCCAACAATGACGCATACAAGCAAACGTAATATCCTCATCCTCTCAATCTAGAGAATAGAAAAAGATGGAACAAAAGGCGATTCATGTTCGGCAGCTGGAGCGTGGATAACTGGTATTGAAATTGAGCTCTAAACGAGACGATCAAGAACATTGTTCTTCTGAAGTATAATTGTCCTGCCTAACAAAAAAGAGCCGAAAAGCCAGACGGCAAATAACTATCTAAATGAAGAATAAAAGCAATAGTAAAGGCTTCGTGAATGCTTTTGCCGAGTTCATAATCACTGGTGCTGTTTCCTGCCAATAACCATTACTCCAACAATCCACCGCACCGTATAATAACGACAAACCAGGACTCCACACCACTAATAAAGTCCTTCTCTAGGTTGCACGAAGGTCTCAATGAATGCGTTGCCTCGGGTCTCAACCATGAATCTCTCGTATTATAGGAACGTGAATACCAGTTTTTGGTGCAGACAGGCGTTAGCTTAACCTGGAAAGACATGGATCTGCATGGAAGACATAATCGAACATTTACAGTCCCCCGCAGATCAATAAATATCAATACAAACTATTCAGAAGTTCAGCAGTCCTTTTGTTGGTTCAAGTGCCGTTGCTGTTGTGTATGCAAGTTCGGACACCTCACCATCCACAGTATAACAACAATCAAACCGACCACTCTAGACTGAGAACTGAGCTCCTAGCGGTATGATACCATAAGCCACGTGCTAGTTAATATGAATGCTTGTTGTTGAAACAGAACAGAAGACCACCAGCCTGTTTATCCGAGCAAATAACTAGCGGACGTCTTACCCCGCCGCTTAGTAGCGTTTAGACCGCCCTTGGTTTCTTTCGAAACATTCAGTGTAAAATAAAACCTATACCCCTTGATATTGGCTGAAGACGAAGAATTTTATCCTTCTAAGACCTGCATGCCGTTTGTTGATAAAAACCGGTTTGGGTGTTGGTATGCTGTGTAAGCAGAAGTCAAAAGTGCAAGTTTCGATTTTTTTGGCAAAACAGTATATTGCTAGCGCTATAGAACAGAATAGAACACCAGACAGGGGACGGTTAACAGTCTGGCAGATCACGTATTTAATATCGATGATACGTTAATACGCTTGATTCCAGAATCCTGGTTCACAATCGATCGAAAACCGCATCCTTCTCTATATGACCGAACATGATCAAAAACATCACTTGTGAAAAAGCTATCTATGAATACCCGGTAGTCTGAAAAACAATCAAGCAGGTGGTAACATATAGTTCGGAAGACTGGAAAGGACTGGCATATAAATGTGGTCTGAAACTCCGCATCTGTTGCGAAACCCTAACACAATGCACTAGATGGAGCCAAGCTTCTCCTTTCTGGACCCGTCGCAGAACGAACGCCATCTTGAACAATGCATATGGAACATCAATTGAATCAATGCGCGCTGTGCAGCCAGCTAGCAGCAGCAGAAGCATTCTGCTATGGCTGATTGAAGTCGCGAGACATAATTCACAGTGATGTGGGCCGCATACTTCACGGAATAGGACTAGTACCCGAGATGTAAGCTTATTAGGAGTATTATAAGACATGTCCAGGAGAGAATGAGGCTCACCTTATTGGCTGTTCAATCGGCTATCTGGCTTATATACAACAGGGAGGCTTGGAAATTATTTTTGCAACTGCCGGATTATAGGGTCTTGAGGCTAGACCACCTAGCAGAATTTAATAAAATAGGTATATATCGATTGATAGCTAATGGTAATTTGTCAATAACAATTGATTCTTGCAGCAATTCTGAGAGTTTTGGTTGCCCCTAATGGCAACGGAAATTGAGCCCAGCTAACAACAAGGGTAATCAAGTTTTGAGCGCATCTAACAAAGATCCACCACCGTATTCATAGAAAGTTTTGGCTAGTTGATTTGCTAAACTGTTGGCTGACTGCAGTGCAGCGCACTGCAGCGCAGCGCAGCTGGGGGCTTCTTAACGGATTTAAACCACTTTCAAAAAAAAAGGCCCTTTCATATAAAAAGACTTGGATCGGGCCGCGCCGATCGACGATCTTAGAAAGAAAATTTAAACGAAGGAGTTAACGATCGATAACGTTGCTTTTGTCTAGTTTGCGCCAGGCTGTTTTTCTTCCCATATCCATCTGCGCACGCCGATCTGCATGACCCAAAAGAGTGGAGGTGCATCGGCAAGTGGTTGTTATTTTTGCGTTTTGAAAAAGCGGTGAGCCTCAGCAAATGTTTAAAAGCCGTTTATTCAACAATTTATATGACAATAATACTTAAAAAAACACCACGAAAGAGCTAATGGCACGACAAATATAATGGTGTAATTTTCATTGCAAATTGAAACTGAAATATGTGAGAAAATCCGCATTGAAATTCGTTCATACCGGGTGGCTTTTTTTCATGCACAAAACGTGTCAGTTTTAAATTTTATTACACCCCCTCTCGAGATCTACTCCCAAGATATTATTCAAAACAACCTTCAGTCACATATTAAGACGTGAGATAAGCAGGGATCTCTATAGTTAAAACATGGATATGCCCCAAATCAATCCGCCGTATTGGACGTGGAATATGAGGATTTTGTCGGGACAATGACAAATGACAATGACAAATGACAATCGCTATCTATCCAACTATACCAACACCAACTAACGCCATTAGCATATTACCCCTTGAATATGAGATGGCTTTAACCGATAACTGTGATATATAAACTTTAATTATCCATATCACAGATAACATCCATCAAGGCGGCTGGTTTTAATGGATCGTGATTACAGCTGACCGCGAGGTTGTTTGAAACTTTGTGGACAACAAAAACACTCCATTCCTGATCATCGATAGTATAATGAATTAGCTTACTGCTGTATAGAACCCCCAATAGCTTAATGTATATCAGACAACCTGGTGCACCCAGTCCAGGCATATTGCCATTGACGCAGCTTTGCAGGGCCGAAAACAACCAACCTTCTCTGGCTGGCCTGGACAATGAATACGAGTTTCAACCTCTGCGTAAACTAGCTGAAGATGGACCCACATATCGATCGCAAATCTTGATCATGATGATTTTCATTAAGCGCCCTGTCAAAACTTATCTGATTTACCAAGCATGATTAACTAATCCACCCCCAAAAGGTCAGGTCGCCCCTCCAGCATTTCCCAATTCATACAGATCCGCATTTAGACGCTGCACCCTGTGAAAACAAGTTGCATATATAAAGATGGCAATCTCCCACTACTTTTTAATTTTCACTTCTTCTTTCTTTCCCCCTATTTCGACGAAATACAATAACAGGCGCTTAACTCAATCTTTGGTTAGAACGACAGATTAAGCTCTCACAGCTTGAAACATTTGGGGTCTTTTATTTATTTAATCTTGGTTCTGCAGGTTTGATTATACAGGTCGGTGTTTTTTTCTTCGAATTTTTTTTTTTTTTTTTGGCGTCAATATTTCAACTTTTTGGCGCTTATTGTGGGTATATATTTCACCACTATTGAAATCCATGCCAATAGCACCGCATCTCAGTTACTTTGACACTACTGCATTTTAAGAAAGAATATGCAAGCTTGGTCAACTTTTCCACCATTACCACCTACAGATTGTATGATTTTTCCTCCCCCCCCCCCAAGACAAGAGGTTTTTACTAACATGAATTAAAAACGCATTTCAAAAGGCTTTTTAGACCGGTATATACGGAGATTGTTCACTGTGCTTATTTTTATTTATT
Organism: Blastobotrys apis; assembly: GCA_030557665.1. Lineage (NCBI taxonomy): Eukaryota > Fungi > Ascomycota > Dipodascomycetes > Dipodascales > Trichomonascaceae > Blastobotrys > Blastobotrys apis. The sequence goes on from JAKTPN010000343.1 coordinate 21,329, forward strand.
TTTATTACTCTCGACAAGCAACTGTTTTATCTGGGGATCGTTATTTTCGCGCGGCGATCAATTTCATTATGGAGAATGAACAACATCAATAAAAACTAAGAAATCGACAAAAGAGAGCAAACCAAACCCCCGAATTCAAACCGGATATTATACCGACAAGTTCTTTATAATCATCAAAAGAAGTTTATTGGAACTAGCGGTGGTTCGCCTATTTCACGATACACAAATACAGACCTGCACTTTGAAACCGGAACCGACAAATTCCAGCTTATAATGAATCCCTTTTTAAACCCAAACACTATTGACTTCTTCATCGACTTATCTATTGTTCACAGTTATACAGTTTTCGGCATTCGGTTATGGTGGAATTTTTTTTGTTTACTTTGAAAATAGCACCAACCCTTTTTTCTTTTTTCTCCCCCATCATCGATCAAGTTGGGTTGTTCTTTTAGAAGGGATCGAGGAATTTTTCATGGCTTGATTACTTTACATGTGCAGGTCTGGCTTTTTCCTTACAGAAAAAGAAAGTTTTTACATGTTCTGAGAACCACCGATATGGCTATTTATGGTTTCTTTTATTCCCAAATGTGCCTCTTGTCTGTTTTGCTTTTGTTCCTTGTCTCGGGTCTCGCTTTATTACTTTTTTTTTGGTTGGCTTTCCATTTTGCGTCTCTCTCACCGTTTGAAATTACTTTTGCGATTTTTTTTTTTGCATTTCGCTCTAGGGCAGTTTATTTCCATGTGCACCAAGAAGGGTTATTTCTTACCTATAACGGGTGGGGTCGGCCATTATTCCACAATTTACCTGCTTTTGTTTAACAATCAAATGATTCATATTGAAAGTGCACTATGGGATTTACACTAAAATGGTGGTCGACGTCACTAGACTAGCGAAAAAAGCAATAAACGGGAGAGAGGTATAATATCTCAGCCTTTTGTCCCTTTTTTGTTGTGCTTTCCTTTTTACTCATTCTTGTTTGTTTCCATATTGTTCGGGTGTATTCTATTCGAAATCTATACATTTTAACCTTTTGGATTAACTTTTGATTTTATTCAGGAAAACGGAAAAAGGGTGTTTTTTTTTTTTTTGGTTTTGAGATTTTCCCCAGATAAGCGAGCTTTTGAGCCTCAGAGTCTAGAGGCAAAGAGGATTTAACGACCCAATTTTTTTTTTTTTTTTTTTTTGTACAGGCGAACAATGCACAATCTCCATTATCGGTTAAGCTTTGCGTTTTTGATTCGATTGCAGATTTTATAACGACCAATTAATATGTCTAAGGGTGGTGGATTCGATCGCAGTAGGAATAAAAGACGATATTCAACCGCTGGTAGTCAAAAAGACAATTCTGACGACCATTCACCAAGCCCCACTAGAACAACAGAGGAAGAATATGACCAACATGAACCACAACAAGAAAAACAACAAGATGATAGACCACGACAAGATTATGAATTAGAACAACCTCGACAAGTCAAACGACACAAATCGGTAAGTAATATGCAAGTTCCATCTAGTGGAACTTCGTATAATACCGGTGGTTCAACATCAGTAGCTACAGCAGAACGATTATCGACACCTACAACATCCAGTGCAGTAATATATTCATCGGCGGCAACAACCCCAGAAAGTTATACTCCAAGTAGTACACCGTCATCATCAATAATTCCTCGGGCCGCAAGACAGCGGACGGCAATTGCTTGCAAGTATTGCAGAAGAAGAAAGGTATGAAATTTTATTTTATTTCATTAAATAATGCTAACAAATTTCCCAGATTCGATGTTCAGGTGTGGTGGATCCATCCAAAGAAGGGTCAAAGTGTACAAATTGTGCCAGGTTTAATCAAGCTTGTATTTTTGCACCAGTTTCGTCAATGCAAGCACCGGTAAGAACTATACCAGTGAGTCCAAATCAAGGCCAGCAGCAGCAACAAGTACAGATGCCACAGCCTGCAATGGTACAGCCAATGATGCAACAGTTACAGCAACCGCCACCGGGAATGATTCCTTATCCACCACCACATAATCATCTACCTCCTCCGCCAAATCAAGGTCCACAGGGAGCACCTATGTATCCTTATTATGGGTTTCAGTATGGTTATCAGTATCCTGTATATGATCCCCGAGGAATGCCACATCAACCTCGACAGCAGCAGCAGCAGCACCAACAACAACAACAACATCATCAAATGCATTATCCTCCAGTCCCAGACCCGTCATACCAAAGATCCGACTATAGATATCCTTATGCTCCGCCATATACAGGACCATATGAAGTGCCCAAGCACATGTCAATGCCGTCACTTGGTGTACCTTCTCCACCTGTAACAGAGGAAGACCGACGTTATTCATCTTCAGCGGCTCAGCCAACAAACCAACCGATGGTACTTGGCCAAAGAAATTTACAAGCAAGTACATCGGGTTCCGATTCTGGAAATGTAACGGCATCGGGAACTGGAACTAGATCTGGATCTGGAACTGGATCTGGAAATGTAAATAGGTTTGAATCTGCTGCGGCGGCATCTCTTCCACCAGCCTCACCAAGTGCGGGCGAATCCGTCGCTGGGGGTAACGATGAAGGTTCTCCATCACAACAGGACCCAGAAGAAAAAGATGATAGAAGTGATGTTGATGATGATGATGGTGATGATGATGATGAGAAGGCTAAGCGGCGTGGAAGGGTGAATATTTCGGACCTGCTGGAATGATGAACAATATGATCATGGGATGGACTATACAAACGAATCCCTCAAACTTTTATTTCTTCTGGATTTAATCGACTAATCTATTTATTTTGAATCTGAATGGAACTATATGAAGTGCACAGTATGACAAATGCTCATCGGTTCTTTTTTATTTATTGTATTTTTTTATTTTTTTATTTTTTTGTTTTTTTTTATCTCATATTATATAGATATATACCACATATATATTATTATTATTGTTGTTGTTTTATGATTTTTTTTGCGCATTAGCAGCACCAGACAGTTTGAATGGGAATTATTGTTATATATTTTAAAATTAATACGTTATTGAATTTTTATATTGCTATTGTTAAATGTAGGACATACATGGTAGATTAACACATCTATGCGAGAGAGCAACAGAGAGAGGCCTGCACAAACCGTTGGGTTTTTTTTTTTTTTTTTTTTTTTTTTAATATCCTGAGATGCGCAACGCACTAGTACGAGTTGGGATTAGTGCGTTGGGAGAACGGTTTGATATTGAAAAAACCGTTAATAAAACCCTGCGCGGACCACGCAGACCATGAACGGAGATGGGATAAGAATAAAAAATGGTTCGGGCGGCTTTGGGAACGAATCAAGGCGGCGGTTACCTACACATTTGCAGGTTGATTTTTGTTTGAGTGCGGACCGTCTTTCTGGGCGATCCTGCGCCTTTTCCCAAAGATAAACTAGGACATAACGTGAGACATTGCGCTCAAGACATTGTGGTTGTGTTTTATTTGCGGGTGTCAAGCACAATGGGCTAAAATGTCTCACGGGACTGTTCTTTGTCTTTGTAGTTCCAAATGTCTTTTTTATCTCCACCCAATACCTTTTAATTTACATTGTTCATCACGTGTATATGATATTCCTCAGACAATGGTGAGGCCGATCTCCCCCGCAAGAATTGAGTTATTTTGATGATCGATGGCCAAAACAGTCAGAATCAACTGGGAGAAATGATTACAAAAGAATGGGCTTATACATCACACAATTAGCCAAGCTAATGTTTCAGCTCGAAGGAGCGAGCTTGCTCTTTTGTTTTTTACTATCAAATTAGGTTTATATAGCCATAAGGCGGGCGGCACAGATGCTTATAACTCCCATTCATGTGGGTTTTGTCTTTTCTTTTGTAGCTCGTCAGCCTGGAACTCACAGATCGGAAGATCGTGACAGCGCCGCGAGTGGCTCAAAAAACAAAAAACAAATAAAAATAAAAAGCGCCAAGCATGATGGACGTATACGTATTAATTTTTAGAAATGATCAGATATAACCTCGGTCTGGGATGAAATTGACCTCATGTCCATTGTTTTACATCCGCCTCTTCGGTGTGTCTACCACAGTCATGAGATCAAGATCGTGCATCATCAGCCCGGATCCCACGCCCAATCAACAAAAAAAAATGGATTTCATTTAGCAGATCTAGAGGTCGACATACTTGAATACGGTGTGGATCCATTACCCTGGGTCAAACACCTAAGACATTATATCCACCGCCTCCCTTGAGGATCGATCCCGCTCCCGTTTTTTGTTTTCTTTTCCTATTGTTCGAGCTGATCGTTATGAACTGGCGTCAATGCGTAATTAAAACGTGCACAACTGTGTCACACTTGGAGGCGATGATGTACCAAAAAAATGTCTGATCATCCTTTGACATTGAAAGAAGAAGAGAAGATCATTGGAAAGCGTGCCACCGCCGCGCGGTCCGGTCACCAGTTTAAAACCTGCGGGATCCCTTTTAGTAACAAAGCCGCAACTGCCGAGTCTTTTTTGTAAGCATAATGTAAGATCGCTATCTATAGAGAGTGATCGTGTTTGTTTTTTTCTAATGCAAATCTAAAAGGACGATATCCGGAAATACGGAGACTGACTGAGACTTCACCCGCCTGGATGTCATGTGAACCCTATACACACGTACACATACGGCAGACATTAAACTGCTTTGGAACTAGTTTAATGCAAAGTCTTGGTTTGGTGAGGGGTTTTGTTATTTGTTGCGGGGGAGCACAGCATGGAGCGCACCGAAATATCATGCCTGCTCATTAATTAATAACAGGCTTTTATTCTATACCATGGTTTATTATCAGCAGGGAGAGAGAAGCAAGAGGGTCAAAGGGGAAATGAAGCGACGTATAAACAATGTGAGGCATTCACTCCATAAAAAAAAAAAAAACCCACCTCACGTTTACTGCAGGCAATACGCAATACGCAATGCGCTGTAAGGAATCGGTGGCTGTATATGTTTTTTTAATAATCTAGGCGCAATATGCCATGCTGGTGGTCTATTTGGGCAGTGGACCGATGGTGTTCACAATGGGCTAGGCGGGATCCACACATGCAGCCGAAATGCCGCTTAGTTCAGGCACAGGTGATTAATATTTTTTCTGCAACGTTTTTAAAAATTCTTAATCTTGCCTGCTTGAAAATAAAAACAAATAATGATAAAAAAAGTTCAAGCCTCAAAATCTAGTTCTTCATGAAACCTCAGATTTACACTCTTTTTTTCGCATTCGGTTCGGTTGGGGCCTATGTTTGGTGAGGGGGATCGCTGACGTTAAGCTCAAACAGAGAATTCAGGTGTGATAGGATGATCGGGTTGTATGCGGCGCGTTAGCTAAGCGTAACCATCGTCATACGAAATGCGTATCTCGTATTCTGCTATAGCGTAAAAAAATCTATCTATCCCAGTTGGAATTATTTTATCACGCCAAAAAAAAAAACAGTATTGCTTATGCAATGCAGATGGATGCGTGCATGTCCAACCCCCAATGCACATTGCACACCGCCATTGCTTGGACCATTGCAGGTGTTGTAGCTAACTAAAAGCCGCAAAGTAAACTAAAGAAACATTGTTGCATGGTTCATATCGGTGGCTGTCTCACATACTGCGCCGCGTGAAATACGAACCAGCGAAGGGCTGCTTGCAACACATGATTCAAATGCTTCAATCTGATCGGATCTGTAGATGTTTTAGGACGCGATTGCACATCCACTGGACCACCTCTGCCTAATAAATTCGTCCGGTTTTTACTTTACGCAGTTTGTTTATCTCCACTACCAACGACGTACATCCCAAAATAAACTGTAAAATCACCGCCCCAAATCTGTATTTCGAGCCGCATATGGAACGGCCAAGATCGCTAAAAAGGATGATGATATGCCGACCGGTAGGTGGCTGAACCGCCTTAACAACCACACACACACCCACTACAACACCAATTCCGGCGAATAGGTGCAGAATCACAAGCGCTTGGGTGTGTGCCTTTTTTCCGTGTGCATGTGTTAGACTGCTGCAAGTTTCATTCTATAGGCCGAATTCGGAGCGTCTAGAATTTCTAAGAAACGAGCCAGCGTTTTACTTCTAGATCATGTTTCCTTTCCCCCCTTGTTTCCACTCATTTAAAGTTTTTTGGGAAATAACATGTATGGCATCAGGTCGGTATTTAACCGTTTTGACCTATTTTTAATAACCCCATATGTCTTGAATTCACCGGTAAAAAAACAACCACCAGCTCTCATGATGTTTTGGGCGCTTATTTTTAAGGTTTCAAACTTTAAGCCCTGAATTTAAAAAATCAGTCAGCTTTGTCAATCCGAGGACGTCGTGTAATTAGAGTTTGTGGTTTTTGGAGCACCAAACTGAACTGAATTGCGGAGATCTATCAGTCGCCTGTTCCATACCATCTCGCCGCCCTATGATCCACCGGTTTTGTTACTATCCAGCTGGACATTTGATATGCTGTGATCGGATTGTTTCAGCCCTTTTCTTCTATACACTTCGTTTAATTCTGTATTTATATATATACCCCTGGATTACGCATAGCATAACACACTCTTCTGGGTATTACGAATGCTGTTTCCCCCCCTTTTCCTTCAATACTGCCCGGTGTTGAATCTTCTCCAGTCCCGTGGCCATTCATCCATATGGCTGGAGCCGCTGGAATTATCCATGGTCGCCGCGTGGTAATAATTTTTTTTTTCATACACACTGTGGGTCTCAAACATACATGGTTCCGTATTTTACGGAACTGTGCCAATGCATATGTGTACAGCCGATAAGTTCTTGTATATAGGGTATATATCAAACCCACTTTATCACTGCAGCGATATTAATCATCCAAATTGCCTATTGAACCATAAAACAAAGCAACAAAAGAACATATGACCCCTGGAACTGCTGGATTTAGCATTACTGCTATAACTATAGGGTTGGCGTTTTTTTTTGCATATTTTTTCCGGAAAAGCCGTGAGTTGGGTTTTGTGAAACAGAGATACATTGAAGCAGGGAAAAGGGGTAACAAGTTCTATAATCCCTGAAGCCGCGGCGCCTTTGACCAAAGTATTGGTGGTGAAGGGAGGATGGACGGTATATTAAAAAATGTATCAGTAATAATTGATAATCAGAAACCAATGACCTTTGAGATATTTTATTTTTGTGTCAAACTTTGGTCTCGGAATATTTCCCATATTGCATTCTGTAATAGTACATCCCCCAATTCTAACCAATCCACCGGAAATGGACTAAGTTCATATAATCTCACGGGGAATTAACCAAGACAAACATTATAAACTCCAATTTCGATTTCGATTTCGATTTATAAGCAAAAATAATTCTACAGGTTTAAAATTCTACATACTATTTTACTATTTCTTGTCCCATGGTTGAACATCAGCAGTTGCAACGCCCAAATCCTGGTCAGCTTGTCCATAATACAAGAACCATTTATTCTTGAATTGCACTAACCCTTCAATAAACACGACATTGTCAACCTGACCTTCTTGTTCATTTGCACTAGTTGGCGTAATGAACGGATTGTCGAGCCGTGCCAATGGACCATCGTCAAGTCTATCCTGGTCAATCAACATTTGCCCACCAGAATAAGCGCCAGGAACTTGGGCACCTCCACCAGTCGTCGCGCCATTGTAAAACAAAATCCATCGGCCATCTCTTGTCTTGATTGGAGCTGGACCAGGTTCAATCAATCGGTTCTCCCATACATGGACCCCAGTGGCAAACTTTTCATTAAACCCAGGTGTAGTCCAATTCTTCATATCGGAACTGTTTCCCTTGAGAAACACCGAATCCCCAAAGATCATGTTATACGTGCCATTGGAATCAGGCTCGTTGAAAATTGCTGCAGATTTTGAATGTCCCTTTCGGATAAGCGCAGTGCCGTCTTTTTCCAATTCCACATCTTCGATATCTGGGAACAATGGGTCCTGCTTATCCCAGTCTGATAGATCTTTGGATGTTGCCATACAAAGCCGGACATTGTTGGTATCATAAGCAGTATAAGTCATGTGGAAAGTGCCGTTAACTCTCACCAACCGTGGATCTTCACATCCTCCACCGGCTTCCCATGGCTTGTCAGCCTTGACAATAGGATGGTCGAGTCGTGTGAAATGGTACCCATCGTCACTCCAAGCCAGCCCGACACTGGATGTCTTGTTCTTGTCTTGAGCTCTGTAGAACAAAAACACCTTGTCGTCCAGAACCATGGCGGTTGGGTTGTAGAGATACCCGTCTTCAAACTCATGGTCTGGACTAGGCTTCATGATTGGATTGCCATCGTATGGGGTGAACGGCTCAATAGGGAAGATTGGAGGAATGTAGTCTTTTGAATCAATACCTTCAACAGACTTTTCGTTAACGGTTGGGATTTTGGATGCGTGTTTTGTTGACGCGGCTAGAGCTAGTGGAGCAGCTGCCACCAGTGAAAGAAACTTCATTTTTGTAATTCTGGGGTTTCCAGTTTCCAGGAGGATAATCACAACGTTATATATACACCGTCCATTGGTATTTCTGTATGAGTTTCTCCGCACTTCAATTCGGCGTTCAGGCCCGATACGAGTTTCCGAATTTATTTCCGCTTACCCCCACCTTTTTTTTTTCTTTCTTTCCATTCTTTCGTTCTCGCTAAATTTCTATACCACTTAAAGCCCCATAACGTCATACATGAAACAAAGACTGGCCGAATGAAATAACTACATTGGGCCCACGTTTTGTCGTGAGGGGATTGTCCAGAACTGCACCATGCAACGGTCAGAACCCCCCTCTCCCGAGCGGCCTATTTCACAATGTACCAGAAGTGAGTTATCAACATTTCTCTTGTACCAATAGTCACAATCTACAACATCTTATTGAACTATTCTACCCACACTTGCCCGGGTTACGACATTTAGATCTTTGGGCCTGTACACCAAAAGGTTATATTCACTGCTTATCCCCTCTTTGGAGCTAGCCTGCCACAAGGAACAAGTACCTTGCAGCCAATGCGCCAGCCGCACCTGGCGTGCTGGACAAGAACCGGCGGGATTTCGGTGAGATTGGGATTGGGAGCTTCGGCGAAAAGACGCAGTAGTAGTGGGTCTGTCGATCTTCTTGCTGTTGGAAATGCACATCTAACCGCCCGAATTGTTCCATAAATTCGCGCAGCATATTCATTAATATCCTCCGAGTCGAATTATGTTCCTGTGCCAAGATATTTCCAGGATGTTGTGATTTCATACCTTCGTTGCCCTTTGGTACTTTGCTGCTAGCTCGTCGTTTCCTAGGAATGGTAAATTTACAGTCAACTCCTAGCTCTTTGCAATTATTGCATGGTCTACCTCCATCTTCTTCCGAAGGTCGTTCACATTTGTTTCGTTTGAGTTTACACCATCGCCTGGGCTCACGGCTGTCTATAATTCGTTCGTCTGTTTAGAGCGTGGACAAAGACGCGCACCACTGAACGCGGGGGATATTGACGCCGTGTGAGTTTGGTATTATCAACGTGAAACGAGTTCCCATGGACACCTTGGCGCATAACCACAACTAGGATTTGAACCGCATGAGCGTGATTTGGCTAGCCGTGTGTGAACCCACTGACTATGACCAGTCCATTGGGCTTTGAGCCATGCCACTGCCTGATGAGCCGCATGCACTATCGCCACCACCACCACAACCGCCACCGCCACCGCCACACTTGCATTTTATTACTACTACGATTCTGTTTATAGGCTTCCTCGTTTGTAAATTTCAAACTGTGTCACGTTAAAAAAAAAAAAAATAAGAACTGTTCCTAAATTGCTCTTCCGTCATCTCCCGTTAATTAGCCACGCCGGCTAACCTTTTTGCCACCCGAATATCGGCGCAACCACCAACGCCCTCCGGAATCGCCCAAATGCGGCTTTCATCTTAAGAGTCATCGTATACATACACGAAATGGTCACGTCTTTCCCACCGAAAGTACACCTTTTTCTTTCTTTTCGAAATGATAATTCTCTTCATTTATCATAAACATAATAAAACTACATAAAACTATATTATAACTAAGCAATGCAAGCTCGTTTACTATCTCCTTGTTGTTCCACATCCTCTTCTTCAAGATCCAAAGATCGTTTGACAACCATACCCCGGTCCGATAATGCAGGAGTGGCCAAGTAAGATAGATTTTGTAATTCCAATTGTTTAGGATTACGCCAAAAAGCTGGATCAGTTTTCATCATTGAAGAACCAACCACCGCATCTTCGGAATCAGACACATCTGGACTGATTGGACAAACTGTAGTAGCAGCATCAAAACTTTCAGCTTCTTGTTCTTGTTCTGATTCTGCTGCTACTACTTCATCATCCCCATTATTACCCAAATCAACAAATTCCCATACTGCTGGTTCATCCTTATTAACCATTCGGTTCTGTTCAACAACACATTGAGGACCAATAGATTTCACTTTTGAAACCCAAGCTGACCCATCTTCTGTAGCTGATGATAATAAAATTGCCGACCATCGATTATAAACATCATGTTGAATATGAAGTCTCCAATCAACCGCAATCAAAAACTCAACTTCTTGTCGTTTCAATTCGTTAACCGCCAACCCACTAATCTTCGACCATGCGGCAATAGAATAATTTTTATCTTGTAAATATTTTGATGCCAAAATCAAAGCAGTCAAAAATGATCTTCTACCACATGCTAATCGGGTAGTAGAAGGCTTACGTTCAGTAACCGCCGGCTTGATCAAAATCAAGTAATACAATGCCACTTGAAACGTGGAATATGAAGTGCGAGATCGTTTAAGAGTCTCCTGAATAAATCGTCGTAAAGGCATAGATCTAGTAGAGCGACATGCTGGAGTTCCCGATAGAGGCCAAATAGTCTCAATAATCGTAACAGCAGAATCAACCAGAGCCTCTACGAACAACGTTTTTGATTCTTCAAGACTTGGATTTCCAAACTTCATATCTGGCGTTGATTCGACCGAAGTGGCAAGATCAGAAAAATCAGAATAATGACCCGAAGCATCAGATGCAGCACTGCTGGCTGCACTTGAAACTGGTGTCACTGATTCCGACTTTAAAGTCATGACCGACTTGTTCATGTTCATGTTCATGTTCATTTTCGTAATTTTCGCCTTTTTTGTGAAATAAATATAATGGCTATTGAAATATCAATAACCAAATATGCAGATGAGTAATAATAATAGAAAAAAGGTTTCAACAAGCTCCGAGACTATTCCTCCACCAAAAGACCCGAAGAGAGTTGTAGACAGAGAAAAAAGAAGAACAAGTGAAAGCGAATCACCAGGTTATATAACCCTCCACAGTTAAAAAGCGATGAGTACAAGTGAGGCGCCCGGTTGTATGGGCGATATCGGAATGACTGATATTAACAGAAAAAGAGTAATCCAAAGTTGCACAAGCGGCGTTCGGAATGGCGCGGAGACAATCGATCGGAGTCGGGTGAGGCGCGCGCAAAGCTAGTACGACCAAGTGATGAGCTATGAGTCAGATTTAGACCCCGTTTCTTAAAAGTGGCGAAATAAAACCTTGAACGAGCGCTTAAATCTGCTGAACAATAAAAACTACCAATCTCGTGATTGGTTAAAGGTGGATTATTGGTCGTAAAGTAAAAAAAAAAAAAAGATAAAGTAAGACAAATATTCTCTCCAATCGTTCTTCCAACTAAAAATCTCCTTCTTTTCTTGTGCCTTTTGGTACTAATTTGAGTTATTCAACACACGCGAAAGGTTTTAATTTCCTGTGGGCTTTTTGAATAACACGATACTTCAAGGATAACACTTAAAAAAAAAAAACAGATAATACTTTTCCCGGTAGGAAAAGAATTAGTGGCAGTTGACCATTTCGTTCTCCTTATTCGTTATAGTCGTAAAAATTTGTATAGTTGTAAAAAAAAATTAAAAAAAGGGTGCCGTTCAAAGTTGTAGTTTTTTCCTTTTACTGTATTCGAAGTTTATCGGTCAATTCACTGACAAGTACTGAAAACGATCGAGATTGTAAAGAAGAAAAAAAAAAGATTCAAACGGTATTAAAAACAATGTTGAATGGTTTAAAAGATTGGTGTTGTGGATTAAAATCCTTGTTGAAATAGGAAATTGAACGTTTAGTTGGAGAAAAAGTGTCTTTCAAGGAATTCAAAAAGAGAAGAGAGAGAAAAGACCAAAGTTTTATACGAAAAGGGGCCCTGAACACTCTACGGCGTTTAGTTTTTGCAGGGTGGGTGGCTGCGCCAGAATTAGCCAATTGGTGCCGCGCGCACCACGTAGTTTTTTTTCTTCCTTTAGCGCCAGCTTAAGAATTCCATGACCGAAAGCCGGTCGGGATGGGTGACTCAACGCGGTTGGGAGCGCGGTTATTGGCGCTCCCAACCTCTCTGCCTAGCAATGAATCGAAATTTATGTCCGCCGAATAACACCGGAAATTAAACCTTGAGCCGAATGTAGGACCGCCGGTCTATGGACAAAATCACTAAAATAGGTAGCCTAATGAGGGGTGTGTGAAATTCCGTACGGCTCTGGATATTTTCTGTGTGGATATATTTGTCATTCTTTATCATAGTTTTATTACTGGTGGGCTTGTCTCGTGGCTGGCTGGCTGGCTGGCCCACTGTGGAAAATCAATTTGTAGATTCAGCCCAGATTTTTAAATGAAATCGGAGTTTAAAATCGATAATCAGATCTTCACCATAACGCCGCAGAGTCGAATATGTTGTGCACTAACGTGTTTTCCCATTATGCGGTATACTCATACCCAGGGAGAGCCCAATTCTACTAGTGCTCCATGGAAGGATGAAGTTATTCCCACCTAGATTCGAAGCTCCCCGCAACATCACATAAAAAAAACAACCTCCCTGAACAATCATCAACTCAGCTGGCGCAAATTCAAACCTACGAACCAGCCTTTTGTATTAGTTTTTATTACCAACAGAGTGAACAAAATGTCTACAGGCGAAGAGGGTGTCCCGGGTACAGCACGTACGTCGCCTGAAACTCGTAAACAAGAAAATAACAATACCCATCCGGCACTATATTCTCTAGCAGCGCCATCAATGTTCCCTGATGTAAATACGCCAATTTCTCCATTCTCACGAACTGCCGCTGTATTGGAGAACGGCGGAGGACCTGTCGGTCAATCCAATCAGGATTTCTTTACTTCCAGTCCAGCGGTACCGGGCTATATGATAAACCATAGTCTAGATAGACGAGATTCTACCGTATCATCTGTTGCGTCGACCTCGTTCAATATGAATGATCCTCAAAGAGTATCAGATCTACCAGCATTAGTTACGCCCAAGGATTTCCAGGAGACTATGGGAACTTATTCAAAAGTGTTGGACGCCGCCGAGCAGTATCGAAAAGCATTATTGATAGTTTCTAGTGCAGCAGCGGATTTTGGGGAAGCTTTGGAGGAATGCTCAAGGTGTAAAGGCGCTGGTTCGTCTTCTGATGGGCTTTTGGCTGCTGGTGGGTTGCATTATCTAGTGTCTAATCATGAACAGATTCTTGCTGAGAGTATACATCGTTCGTTTGAAGAGCCGGTGCGTAAGCAATTAGATATCCTCAAGGAAACAGCGGCAAAGAATGAAACGGAGTTTAAAGGTCAGATCAAGACGAAATCAAAGCATTTGAAACAACAGGAAAGGTTGAATCAGCGGTTAGCTCAGACGAGGGGAATGAGGAACTTGAGGGAGTACCGGTCGTCATTGCAAGAGTTGACGGCTCAGATTGATAATATTGACAGATTGAAACATGATTATTTCGAGTCTGCATTCTCGTTATCCCAGAATACGTCGAATAAGATTCTGAGCCATGCTTCATCAGTGGTAAGGGCAGAAGTGGAGATTTATGAAGGCATTGCTCGGAAGGGGTGGAGTGGAGGGGGACTGGATGATTTGATAGCCAGTTGTCCAGACCCGTTTGCAAAAGATGACGAAGATGACGAACCAAGGGACCTTGATTATCCGGGGGATCCGGATTCAGTGGATGCTGTGGGGCTATTTGGAATCAACAAGATTAAACCGAGTACCAAAACTGAAATCTTCACAGTACTGGCAAACAGTTCAATTCTACCACAAGCGGATGATGATAGTAATAGTAGCACAGCAGGTGATGACGATGATGATGATGAAACTACATCAGTGGGAACTCAAGAGGGAATGAACAATTCATTCCCAAAAATTCATTCCAGTGCATCTCGATCCACACTAACACCTTGCGATATTGACCCTGTAGACCGGGAGTAAATATTCCGGGGAATTTGTAAATGACAACACCATAATGACCATTAAATTGAATTCCTTTCATCTCTGTATTACAAAAACAAATTTATATCTCCTTTATTTATCAGATGGAACAGAAGAAGCAGCGGTTGGAGCTAGAGCCGGAGCAGCTTCTGCAGCAGTATTGGCTTCTGCATCTGGGTTACCAGTCTTACCCTTCACGATATTCAAAGCAGCCTGAGTAGGAGTATAACCCAAAGAAGTCTGATAACCGTATACTCGTGTAAGTTGATAACCAGCGACTGTACCCAAAAAGAAGTTGACTGAAGCGAGTAAGTAGTTCTTTGGAGTAATAATAGTACACCATCGAGTCCAGATAGCACCGGTAGCGAACAAGGCGATTTGTTGAGTACCAGAGATCTTTTCCACTGGTCGTTGAAGATCATTAATACCTGCAATAACAAGAGACCACTGTTTCTAGGTTAGCTCATTTTTTTTCAACCTTATCTGTTCAATTTAGTATACCTTCATAACCGGTGCCTTGATTCTTGTTAGTCATTTCCCCGTTTTAGATTATTTTGATTTTTAATCCAACATACCCAGAAATGGACGGTCTTTGGACCGGTTTGGGAATTGTAGTACTGTACGAATTTCGAACCAACTGCACTCGCCATTATTTCTGTATTATTAAGTGTATCAAGAGGAGAAAAAAAAATGTTGATGTGGGTTTTTTTCAGTGTGAATGAAAGATTTTTGTTGGTGGGAAGTTATTTTGAACGCGCGGAGAAAGAATCAAAAAGCGAATCAACACACACCCCGGAGTCGTCCGACATGGCATTATGACTTCTATTAAAGCTATTTATTTAGTAATGCCAATGCCATTAGTACTTTGGCATCCGATTGATAATTAAAAATTTCGCTCATTTTGACGATTTTCAATGAAATTGCTTCATTCTCGTTAGGGTTCCCAGTAAGCTCTCCATTCAACTTTTGAATCTCCGATAACGGCATCTTCTTTGTAAATGTATAGAATGACATTGTTTCGTCTGTAAACCCTGGACTAACATACACTGGCTTGTCCGACAACTCCTGCAAGTCCTCCTCTGGAATCGTGAATCCACATTCTTCTTCAATTTCTCTCGCAGCTGCTCCACGGAACGTACCATCATCAATCATACCTGCTGGTAACTCCAACAGATCCAACTCCCCTGTGGCGACTCTAGGTTGACATGTAAGAATTGCATATTTGTCGCCATTTTCCTCAGCTTCTAATTGCACCAACATTGCCACACTTCCTCCTCGCAACATCACCACTCCTGGCAAAGGTTTACCATTTGGATGTTTGACGTCTGCTTGTAACTTGACAAACCCGAGCTTTCCGCTTCCAAACCAGTCTATTGACTGGATATGAACGCCCTTGAATTGAAATCCTTTCTTAGACGCCATGCTTGCTTCCAAAGACGACACCCATGATTGGAACGGTTTGAACTCTTTAAGCTGATCAGAACCTAGCTTTAGCTCTAGATAAGACGGGATAGTCACCGGAATATTTTGATTATTCACTTGAATGTTAAATGTCGACATTTGTCTAGTCGCTAGTAGAGAAGAATTGACGAGCCGCAATCGAGAAATCATCTTTGATTCTGTCCCCGGCTCTTATCTCACACTCTTTTTATTCCCAAAGCCGCCCGCTCGCGAAACAGTCCGTGACACAATTTACTTAGCGCTTTTAAACCGTTGGGAGTTGATTGGACAGAAATTGAACAAAAATTCAACCCCAGTATACGTTCATTCTTGTGGTATAATATTATCAAACAATGTCTGCCAAATATGTATTTCCAAAAGCTTTGAAAGAGCTTCGATTCCATCTATCTCAGACTGATGTTGCATCAAATGGATTGAGGTATGTGATTTGCTGCTAGTTTGAGTGTGCCGCATGGACTAACCGAGAACCTTTTAGATCATTCTTAACCAAGAACTATCCAGCTTTGAAGAAGAATAACCCAGAGGTTCCTATTCTTATCCGAGAAGCCTCTCATTCTCGACCTACAGTGTTTGCACGATTTGGTAAGTTGAATCAGTTGAAACCATAGGTAGTCATACTAACTAATCATTTTAGAACGAGGTGTGGAAAACAAGGTTCACTTAGATCAAGTGGCCGAATCAGAACTATCTTCTACACTCAAATCATTGATTGAACGACATTAAAGCATACTATGTAATATATATTTGAATGAACTGTTAAAAAAAAAAACAATAAATAAAAAACATTAATATTCTGGTTCATTATACCATCGCGTTCCCGAGGCTGTTTTTTTCTCCCAGATTCAAGGCCCGCTATTCAGTGTTGCCAGCAGCATCTAGAAATTCTCCCTTTCTCCCTTCTCTCTCTCTTTTTTTTTTTTTTCAATTCTTTTTTGAACCACCCCTTTTTTAATCAAGGATAAAGCTCTAAGGAAAAATTCTACCGCAGTGTGGGTCAATATTGGTATACTCGTTTTACATAACGCCACGTGGATTATTGTCACTTTTGTACCACTAATTCTGGCAACATTTTTCCAGCAAAAATATTCCAATCGAAAACGACAAGACGACGAGGTGAAAATTATGGATCGATTAGCACAGGATTTGAGCCTGCTAGCAGATTCAGCTATTACAACAATCAAATCTAAACTCAGTATAGTCCCTGGTTCTTCGATTTTTTTGCGATATATCGCGTCTTCATATCAGAATGATCCAGTCCGATCTTTTTTTGAATTATTGCTGCTATTATTCGCTATTCACTACTTTTTGGCGTCAAAATATTCCTTCTCAAAAAAGAACTACGTGAGATTGAACGACGCAGAAATCGATGAGCTGGTGAGCGAATGGGAACCTGAACCGTTGGTAAAGGATTTGGATGAACAGGAAGAATGGGATTTGAAAACCATTCCGGTGATTGAAGGAGCAAATGGTCCGATTGTACGCGTAAATGGAAAGGAATTGATAAACTTGACTTCGACGGATATTTACGACATTAATAATAACCCAGAAACCAAGGAATTGGCACTACAAAGTGTTCGAGAATATGGTGTTGGTTCATGCGGTCCAGCTGGGTTTTATGGGAACCAAAATGCCCATGTCAAATGTGAAGCTGGATTTGCAAATTTTTTGGGCACTGAGGGCTCAATTTTGTATGCTCAAGGGCTGGCTACTATTTCTTCCGTTATCCCATGCTTTATGAAGCGAAGTGATGTGATTGTTGCTGATGAAAAGGTCAATTTGGGTATTCAAAAGGGTATGTTATTATCCAGAGCTTCTTATTACTGGTACAAGCATAATGATATGGAAGACTTGGAAAAGACAATGGCCCGTGTTAATAAAATGTACCGAAGAGGGCCGTTGCCACGAAGGTTTATTCTTTCTGAAGGTATATTTGACGTTACTGGTGATTCGCCAGATTTGAAAAAGATGATCGAATTGAAGAAAAAGTTCAAATATCGGCTACTTTTGGATGAAACCAATTCGTTAGGGATCCTCGGTGATACCGGTAGAGGATTGGTTGAAGAAGCAGGAGTTAGTCGAGATGATGTTGATATTACTGTTGCTACGTTGGCTGGTGCATTTGGAGCAGCTGGCGGGATTTGTGCTGGTAAAAAGACAATGGTTGAACATCAGAGAATTATTTCCTTGTCTTATACCTTTTCAGCTACCATGCCAGCATATTTGGCGAATACTAGTAACAAAGTATTGGAAATGTTTGATGATGAATCGTTTAGAAAGACACATCAAGAAGCACTTAAAACAAAGTGTTTGGCTTTTTCCAAAACTCTCAAATCTAACAAATGTGTGAAGATTTTATCACGAGATGACGTTCCTACAATGATCTTGAAGTGTACCAATGATAACAATGAGGAAAATCTTCAACGAGTTTGTGATTATTGTCAAGCCAATGGTGTATTGGTAACACGACATCGACGGCTAGTGGATCATGAAATCTTCCCAATAGAGCCAACCATCAAGCTGTTTATTAACAATGGATTGACTAATGAGCAAATCAAACAAGCAGCTCAAGTTGTTTCTCAAGCATTCAAAGAAATTTCAGCATAATCTATATATATTTCTTTCTTCTTTTTTCTTTAATTTTTTCCAGTATTCTAATATTTGTATAATGTGCAACATGTAATAAAGGGTAGAAACGTTGATACTGGTCTCTGCCATTCTAAAATTTCTCTCCCAATCAAATTTCACCTACAAAACAACATAAATGGGTTGGTTCAGCAATAGTAACGACAAAACTGAGAATTCCAAGATCTCCAAAGAAGTCAAGGATAATAAAGAATTTCTTGAAGATCTTCCTCCAAAATTCGAAGACAATGTGGCTGTGGCGGAAGCCAATCGCGAATTTGAAAAAGAGCGACAAAGTAGTACATTGAAAGAAGCATGGCACTCGGTTAGCATGTCAGATTTCAAAAAGGTGACCCAGATCCCATGTTTCCGCCAGGCAATGCTTACAGGAGGTGCCATGACTGGGGTTGTGTTTGCGGTATTGGTGTCGACTAGATCGTCCATTTCTCGGGCGACAAACTGGGGGATGCTGTCGTTTTTGCTAGGAACTACTGTATCATGGGAACAATGCCGGTTTAAAATGAGAAGGGGGTTGAAGAATACAGAATATGCAAAACAGCATTATCGAGAGAATAATGGCAGCGCTAGTCCTGTGATTGGATCCGGAGATCAAAAGGGCAAGGGGACAGATTCATGATCTCCCTTCTTGACACCCACCGCCTCATACACACGCCACTTTCGAAATGACATCTCCTATCGCTCAATCACAACGAATTGTTCATTCGAAAGCACAATCCCAATCTAATGACTACTTTGGAAAACTGTATATTCCCGCACCGGTTTCAATGGCAAGAGAACAAATTGCCGCGAATTTTGATGCAGCTTTGATGTAAATATTTTCTTTTTTTCTTTTTTCTTTCTATTGTACAAAAAACTAATGAACAATTTCTATCATAGCCTTGCATTGAAAAGTGTTCAGTCTGGTAAGGAAACTCTTGGATCATTGCTTGTTACTCTCAAGCGTCATCCTTACACTGCCGTATGTAATGTGGAGCTTCCCGCGGAGCTAACTCTTACCCACCTCTAGTCATTTGTTGGTATCCAAACCCTGGCGCTTGCAATTCCAACAACTTTAATCGCAGTTCCAGTTTTCATCATGTCGTCAGTTGTCGCAGCTACTTCAGTGATGCTGCTTGGGTCTATTACAGTTGTCGGGATGATTGGTATGGTATTCTTTTCACCGGTGGTAATTTCAGTGATCATTGCATCATTCTTGTTGTGGTGTGCTGTTGTCATGGCAATGTTTGGCTGGGGGTATCGTTCAACTAACACCAGGAAGAAACGTCTTCAAGAGATGCGAAATGCTGTGACTATTCATAATCAGCGAGATCAATGGCGGTTGGCGGTTACTTCTGATGCCAGAAAGTACATGAGTAAGGCAGATATTGATGAGTTGGAACGACGAGTGCAAGATATTAAATATCGGCGTCAACGAGAATCGGAGCAAGTTGTGGATGAACGGTTACACGCTGCCGGAATGGCTTTGCATGATGCTAGAGTTGAGAGTGGGTTGGTGGAACGAAAGGATTTCCCATCGCCTGGTGAATTGGCTACTGCGTTGTCAAAGGAGCCGCCGACTACGGTGAGATCGAGAATTGATCGGGATTCTAATGAAGAAGTGATTATTCCAAACCCAGATCCTGTGAGTGTTGAGGTTGATCGGGTTGAACAAGCTGTCGAAGATGTTACTTGTGCAAACGCCGCATCATCTCCAATATCGTCTGGTGTTTCGGAATGGTCAGTTGAGGAAAGTGATGGATCTCAATCGTCCAAGAAGAAAGGTAAGGAAAAGAACAGAGAGAGTACTTCTGATGGTGTTTAGCTTTAGCTAGTTATTGTGTTGTTTTCTTAATTAGCTTTTGAAATTTTATTTGTTTTTTTTTTCCGCGGCTCACACACCGTTTAATCACGTGTCGCGTTGCCGCATCTGACGCAGGCCCGCAACAAAAAAAATTGTCTCATTACCTATGTTTGGCTTGAAAGATAGGAGCAGGGGTTAAGTTCGGTACCTTCAAGGGTTGTTGACAAGGGATTATGTGTACGATTTTAGTTGTAGTTTCTGAAAATAATATATGTATACACTAGTATATTATTAGGTGGTCTTATATATATATTTTTCTTTCCAACATGTCAAAAGCGGAGAGACAGCAATGGGATATCTATAAAAAGGCGCCCAAAAGCAGCTGGATAAACCAAGCCACCAAATTTATTACAGGCGTTAATCGCTTTTTTTTATTATTTATCTTCTTCAGTCTTCACCACACTCTCACTGGATCGATGACCACAGTAGCCAAATCTAGTCGCGGGTCGTCTTCACTCACATTCTATTGCGCAGGTACTACGTTAAAAGGCGTACGATGCAAACGACGAGTCAAAGTCGACCGTGGATTCTGCCACACTCACGACCCCGAGAAACTTCCGGATCTGATGGCCAAGTTGACGATTGCACAAACGACATGTCGAGTGGCCCAGACGGCGCCTGGATTTATCTACATTTACACGTTGGATCCAGGCCATCGCAATGCGCATGTGTTTGACGACAGAACCAAAGCGTTCATTCCGATTTCAAAGTACAATAACAGCAAAACCACCAAATCCGTAAACATGTTCCGAAGAGCAGCTAGGAAATTTGGAGGGGGAGAGAAACCACAGAAATCTGATATGGTGATGGTCAAAGTAGGGTTCACTCGCAAAACACCAGTCAAACGGTTGGCGGAATGGCGACAGAAATGCCAGCATCCAATCGACCTGTTGTCACCACCGCCCAAATTATCATCATCCAATTTCGATCATACTAAACAGGGCTGGCGAACCGCGCAGCCGGAAGTAGCGGAACGGTCTATTCATATTGAAATGCGTGGGCTGTTTGGGTCGGGCCATGTAGAATGTGAAGGATGCTATAATCCGGGGACAACCAAGAATATCGGTGGATCTAAACGCATGAATAAACATTTCGAATGGTTTTTAGTCAAACGATCGAAACTGAACGTGGTATACGAGGCAATCAATTACTGGACCATGATGTATACAAATCCAGACGTGATATAATTGCGGATCAATTTTAAGAATAAATTTTCCATTGTACGTACATCGAACGAATCATTCCCCCAAGTTTTATCTTGTCTCCCAACTTGATTGAATAAACAAGTAATCGGAAAAAAATAATTAACCAAACAATTCGCACTTTTTTTCTAACCCAAATTCTTTCATTTTAAGAATAGACACGAAAAAAAAAACAAAAAAAAAACAAACCAACAATACACAATGTCGGAGCAGACGACAGCTGCTGGTGGAGGAGAGAACGGCAATGGCTCTACAGCGGCGACTACAGAACGGACACGCAATTCATTCACAAACGAAGAACGACGGTTGATTCGCGAACATTACTACTTTTCGGGCCATACAGTGTCGCAAAGTGAAGTCCGACAATGGTTCCAGCGCACCTACAACCGAGAGGTGTCTCAACCAGTAGTAAGCCGGATCCTCAGTGATAAATATCTGCATTTGGATGGAGGTAAGAAGATTCCGGAACGGTTTGCCCAACAAAAAGCTGCAGCATTGGCAGAAAGAAGCGCTGGTGCTAAAAGTAATGGAGGTGGAGCTGCATCACAATCACAATCACCCCCAGTAGCATCGTCTTCATCAACACCGAAAAATAAAACGCCGAAATCAGCTACTTTTTCTCCATCCTCATCGAATAAACCAAACGAATTCCCACAACTTGAAGAAAAACTGTTTCAATGGCATGAATATGCAAAACATAGTGGCGTTTCCGTGGACGAGTATATCGACAAGGCCAAGCAGCTCTGGGACACCATTCCATTGTACAAGGAACTTCCGATCAGCGATATCGACATGAATTGGTTAATTGCATTTTTCAAACGGTTCAATATCGATTACTGGAAGGGAGATGATGATCCTGGCGGTGAGAAGAAGATTGAAAATTCACCACAATCCTCATCATCACCATCACAAACCCGCAAGAAACCAGGACCCAAACCAAGATCCAAACTTAAAAATTCAGCGACGACGGCGACGACGACGACGACGACAACGAAGAATAAAAAGAAGACGGATAAAAACGAGAACAAAACCAGTAATAACACAAAATCTACTAATGCATCAACACCAGAAGCGGTTACGGAGAAAAACACCACGCCATCAACTTCAACCTCAACTTCGACAAGCCCTCGACAAGCTCCTTCACCGAACTCAACCACCACCACCCAGCCGCAGCCCCGCGTCAAACATCATTCTAGCATGTTCAACCCAATCAACCGACGAAAGGTAACCGGCGGTGCTGTTTCCAAAAAGCATACGCATTCACAACATCAGAAACTCATTTCATGTAAAGAAGCCAAGCAATATTTGGAAAGTTTGTTGGCTTACGAACAAAACACGTCAAATGATCCGTCGGTTAGCTTCTTTTATCGCCAACGAATTGAAGCTATTAAAGACCAACTTGATGATTAATTGTTTTTTTGAGGTTTTTTTGTCATATTTATTTTTTTCTGTAGCATTAAAGAAAAATTCCTGATGTCAGTTTTAGAAAATGCAAGTTTTCGATCCTGCCTCCGTTTGGTTCGGCGATTGCAAGCCCCTTGGAAACAGGGCTCATGTCACCCAACCACATACATCCTACGTGTGTGGTTGGTTTACGGACTCCATACTTCTCATGGCCATTACGGATGTCTGACTGATGAACCTTCCGCCGCATGCGGCGGATGCGATCACTTGTAGGGGTTTAAAGAAGTATATTCAAATTATATATATATATTTATAATAACTGTGTTCAAAAGTGGTGTTAGAAGAAGAAGAGGAAGAAGAAAAAAAAAAAAAAAAAAAAAAAAAAAAAAGCGTTCACGCAAACACCAAAACATTTTAGATAGATCTTGGTTCAAATTTCAACTGAGATTCAGTCCAAATCGGTTCCACTTTTGGTTCATCCTTGACTCCAACACCACACAAGCCACCTTTGGCTTCCCAATCCTTGACTCTATTCAACTTGAGGGTAGCAAACACCTGATCCACAGCGTCAATCAATTCATCGCTCAACACATTAGTATGACCGGGAGTTGGAGTGATTCTCAACCGTTCATGACCAATTGGCACCGTTGGATAGTTAATAGCCTGCACATAAATGTTATGCTCACTCAACAACATATCCGACGCCGTTTTGGCAAGTTCCGCATCTCCAACCAATACCGGAACAATATGCGATGGGTTGGGGACAACCGGGATGCCTCGCTTGGCAAATTGATCCTTCACATACGCAGTGTTCTTTTGTTGACCTTGTCGATGAGAATTGGTCGATTCCAAATGTTCAATAGCCGCCTTTGCTCCAGCCATAACCGCAGGTGGTAACGAAGTGGTGAAAATAAATCCAGGTGCATACGACCGAACCCAATCAATAAACTGACTAGACCCGGCAACATACCCACCAACACATCCATAAGCCTTACCCAAAGTAGCAGTAATAATATCAACACGATCCATGATCGATTTCACCTTTGCATCACCAGTTTCCCGAGCAGCAACATGCTTTTCAAAATCCAAATGCTCCGCAACACCGGCACCATGAGGACCGTACATTCCTACAGCATGAACCTCGTCCAAAAACGTCAAAGCACCATACTTTTCAGCCAAATCGCAAATCTCTTCAATAGGTCCGATCGATCCACACATGGAATACACCGATTCAAACGCAATAACCTTTGGAGTATCCAACGGGAGCGACGCAAGTTTGGCTTCCAAATCCGCCAAATCATTGTGTTTGAAAATCACCTTCTTGGCTCCTGAATGTCGAATACCCATAATCATCGACGCATGGTTGGATTCATCCGAAAAATACACCAACCCTGGTAGCCGTTGCCCTAGCAATGTCAATGTGGCATCATTGGCTACGAAACAAGACGAAAACACCAAAGCCGATTCCTTCTTGTGCAATCTGGCACAAGTTGCTTCCAAATCCATGGCATTATGATTATGCCCAGCAATGTTTCGAGTTCCTCCAGCTCCTGCACCATACTTGTCCAAGCTATCATGCATAGCCTTGATAACTTTTGGGTGACTCCCCATTCCAAGATAATCATTAGCACACCAAACTGTGACTTTATCCTTTTCGTTACCCAAATGAGCTCTTGGAAATTCCTTAGCCAACCGGTTAATATTGTTGAAAAACCGATAAGACTTGTCATGGCGTTTCTTGTCCAACTCATGTTTATAAGTCTGTTCATACTCATAAGGTCGTTCACCAGAATTCTTACCAAGCCCAACTTGCATGGCATGAGGATCTTGCAAGGGCTTTTTAACACCTGTTGCTTTATCCTTACCAGTTGGTCGATGATCCAAATTAAAATTGTCTTGAGCTGGCTTACTAGGAGTGGAGTAAGTTCGTTCTTGTTGAACGTTCATTGCATTATGCATCACTGGACATCCATTTGCAATAGTCTTCAATGATCCAGCTGCTCTTAAAGCTGCTGGTGAAGCAGACTTGACAAATGGACAAAGCGTCTTGGCTTGTCGAACAATAGCCTCCATAATATTTTTTTTTTTAAATCGTTTTGTGCCGGTTAGGTGGTGGTGGTGGAGAAGAAAGAAAACATCATTTTTTGCAAAATTTTCCCTGATATATATCTACACTTCTACAGGTACTAATTTGGCTAAACAGTCCGAGTGCGCCCAACCCCAAACCGTACCGCCGCTCGGAAACTGGAATCCAGCCAATCACCTCCCGCCCAAACATAATATCACGCCGGCCGAGGCAGTTTCCGGACCCTTTTTAAAAAGTCGGGAGTCATATATATCAAACAAATTATAAATATAACATTTCTGTTCCTTTTTTTTCATATATATATTTTTTTAATTTACTTACTACACATACATCCCCCCTACCTCTCCTTAGTCCCTTACCTCTCCTTAGTAAACAAAAGGAGCTTAAGTGTTCATATAAGTAGAAGCATCAACACCTTCTTCAGGGAATGGGGTAATATTAACTTCGAATCGCTCTTGAATCTTTTCGAGAGTCTTGGTATCATCTTCATTAGATACAAACGAAATTGCCAACCCTTTGGTACCAAATCGACCAGCTCGACCAACTCGGTGCAAATATTGATCAGCTTCTGGAGGCAAATCATAGTTAATAGCCAAATTAATCCGTTCAATATCAATACCTCGACCAAAGACATCAGTAGAAACACAGATTCGCTTGTTGAATTCCTTAAAAGACTTGTATCGGGCAATTCGTTCTTCTTGTGGGATACCACTGTGAACTGCAATAGATGGGAAATTACACTCATTCAACAATCGTGACAATTCGTTTGCTCGGTTGGTGCTCTTAACAAAGATAATAACTTGGTTGAATTCCAAAGTATCCAACAAATCGTTCAACTTTCGATTCTTTTCTCGTTCTTCCAACTTGACATAGTATTGTTGCAACCCGTGCAAAGTCAACTTTGCTTCATCATCAACATAAATTTCCAGTGGGTTTTGCATAAACTTTTTGCAAATTGGTCGAATTTCTTGACTCAAAGTGGCGGAAAACATCATTACTTGCTTCTGTTGAGGAGTTGCTCGGAAAATTTCTTGAACATCTCGTCTCATGTCAGTTGCTTCCAAAACCTTGTCACATTCGTCAATAACAAACGTCTTGACATTGTTCAATCGCAAGTACTTGTCACGAACCAAGGCGTTCAGTCTACCTGGAGTGGCAACCACAATGTGCGGCGCAGTATCCTTATTCTTGATCAAATCGATATCTTTTTGAATTGGGGTACCACCATAAAATACCGATGTTCTAACATCTGGCAAGTACTTTGAGAATCGAGCATATTCATTCTTGATTTGATATGCCAATTCTCGGGTATGACATAGTACTACAACAGCAACTTCACCAGGAACTGGATCAATTTGTTGCAAGGTAGCCAATACAAAGACTGCAGTCTTACCTAGACCAGACTTTGCTTGACACAATACATCGGTACCGAGAATTGATTGTGGAATACAAACTTGTTGGACTGTTGTTCGTTACCGTTAGTGAAAACCGATTTTTTTTATTTTTTTTAATGGTTTTTCCATAATCTCCTTTTTTAAAGCCGTATCATTTGTCAACACAAAATAAAAAGTATTGGTATAAATGATGAAAATAGAACATTTCTCAAGTGATCTAGCGTTGAATAATTAAATAAAACGTCAAATTTCATTGAAATTATTGTTTCTTTACCGCCGTGTTACACCAGAGGTGTCCCCGTAGGTTCTTTTTTTTTTTCGATCCTTTTTCAAAAGCGAAACCACCAGATCTTTGACTTTGGTTGACAAACAATACGATTAAAAGAAGAAGTGTGAAAAATTGCAATAAGCAAGGGAAAATAATAACTAACCCTCAGATGGATGTTCGAAACCACAGTCGGTAATGGCTCGGGAGAGTTCAGGCTTGAGCAAAAAATCCTTGAAACCAGTCGAGTGAATACCCACATACGATCCCTTCTTGTCGCCATTCTCTTGCTTGACAATCGCCGCATCATCTTCACCACCTGCAGCTGCCGCTTCAGTAGTGGCGGTAGTGGACGCGTTTGGCGCGGCTTCCTCGGTATCGGAATAGTCGAGCAATTCTTCTTCACCTTCGTGTGACATGGTTTCGTTGTTTGGATATGTTTTTTGACACAAGTGTTGTTGTTGTCAAGTGAGGAGAAGGAAAAAAAAAAAACCCGATCGTGTTCACAAAAACCTGTCTCGAGAGTTGGGAGGAAACTGTGAATTTTTCTTTGTTGGGAGTTCTATTCGGTTTGATCACGTGTTTTGAATTCAAAAAAAATTGTTTTCCAATATATACAAGCGAGAGACTTTAAAGACATTTACTGGCTTTCATTAATTTTTGGTTTTTTTATTTTTAAATATTGTTATTCTTTTTCTTTTTCTTTTTATTTTTTCTTAAATTATTGCCGTTCTTGACGTAATTCCTGCAAACGAGCCAGCGCTTTCGGATGTTTTTGAGCCGCAGCCTTGTAATACCATTTTTTGGCTTCATCTGCATTTCTTTGTACACCAATCCCCACTTCTGAGAAATACCCCAATGCATATTCAGCCTTGGCAAGACCCTTTTCGGCGGCTTTTCGGGCCCACAAATAAGCTTCAGTATCACTCTGTTGAAGAATCCCATCTGATCCAGTCAAGTACCATCCACTTAATGCCAATTCACTTTCTGGCTCACCCTTTTCAGCTGCTCGACTATACCAAGCAATACTTCTTTTTGGATCAATTGTGCAACCAAGAGTACCATACTCATAACAACAACCCAATCGGAATTGTGATGGCGGATACCCCAATTTAGCAGCCTTGAGGAACAAATCAAATGCTTTTCGTTCATCTTTTTGAATCACAGTAGCTGTACCCAATTCATTAACCGCAGACATGTCAAGATTATCTACTCGTTCATACAACAGCCCCAATTCATGAACTGCGTGAGGAGTATCACTATCAGCCTTTTCAGCCGCTCGTTGGAACCAAGTAACAGCTTCGGCAAAACTTCGAGTTTGACCGAGTAACCCATTCAACGAAATCATTCCTAGCTTGTACATTGCAGACACATTACCCATTTGAGCTGCTTTTTTGTACCAATTCAAAGCCTTGTGAATGTCCTTTCTGCAACCGGCCCCAATTTCATTACAAACTGCAACACGATATGCAGCTTCAGCATGTTCCAATTTGGCAGTCTTGTGATACAATTCATAAGCCTTGTCATAATCCACTTCCAACCCGAGTCCACCACTGCTACAATTCGATGCCATGAAAAACATTGCATCTGGATATGTTGAATGCGCTAGCTTCTTGGTGATCTTGTAAGCTTGACCGGTCCAAATTTCTCTATTCTTTCGTTCAGTCTTGGAATCCACATGAGCAGACCTTGCTGGTGTATTTGGATCCGAATACTTCATTGCCAGCGAGGTGCTAGCTTCAACAAGCTTCTTGGCCAACTCCAATTGGATTTTTGGATCCTGAGTCCGATTACGAGCTTGTTGTCTCAAACTTTCAAAGTCGTCAACAGTCAGCTCCTTGTCCTTTGTATTAGCCACCGCATCGGAAGAATTCAAAGGTTCGGTGTTATTATACTGCCTTCTTGGCGGTGGCTTGTGATCGGCAGGCGGCGGCGCAGACTGCGGCTGAACACCATGCGGCGGTTGTTGTTGGTACTGCTGTTGATGAAACTGTTGTTGTGACATTGGTGGTTGCTGTCGCTTATCAGACTGAAAATCCTGTTGATACTGCGGCGCTTGATGCTGTGGTGACTGTGGATGTTGATGTTGCTGCGGATGTGGTGGTTGATGAGTATAAGAATTCATCATTGCTTGATCATATGAACCAGCTCGTAACGGTTGCACGTTTGATTGATAAGCATTCTGACCAGCAGTATTCAATGGTGGCAAGCTGTCCGATGAGTGAGAATAAGAGGCCTTTGGGTCGGAATAGACTTGGTTGTTGCTGCTGTTATTGTTGTTATTATCGTTAACATAGTCACCGCCGCTACCGCCGCTTGCTCGCTCATGCTCCTGAATTTCTTTATCCAAGTACATGTTGACAAAATCATCACTTTTGCTGCTGACACTTGGAGAAACTTGGGCAGGATATGGCTGCTGTTGTTGTGGAAGTTGTTGCCTCTGCTGCTGCCGCTGTTGCTGGGCATATTGTGGACTCGTTGGAGATTGAACCCGCTGCAACGGCGGTGATACCATGTCTCTTCTGTATTCAGCTGCTAACGGTGAAATCACGCTATTAGCTACAGTAGAAGCTGGTGGGATCTTATTCGTAGAAATCTTCTGCGTTTCGCCCTTTTGCATGTGCTGATTCCCAAACGAATCCATCCCCTCGCCAGTAATAGCTGTTGGACTTGTAGGGTCGTAATTTTCACCATACTCTTCTCTACCAGCCCCCTCAGAATACTGACGTGCCCGTGCATTTTGATAAGGATTCTCATCAACCGGTGTAGGCGGACCTCGTGATTGTTGCTGGTTCATAGTTGGTGAACCTGATCTTGATTGAGCAAATGGTTTTACCAATGGGCCTGGGTGCTGTAATCGCGACGAGTTCGCACTAGTGGTCCGTGGTGGCGGTGGATGATCCTTCAAACCCATACTCTGCATAGCAGTTGGCAAATCAGGTTGCGATTGTGAAAATCCATTTGAACCTGGGGCATCATATAGCCGCCGAGGTGGTGGGACAGCTTGATAACCATTCTGATACGAATTCGGCGGCGGTACTTGCTGCTGCTGGGGATGTGGATGCGACGGTGGACCATTTTGATACGAACGCTGTTGTTGAGGAGGCATTGGTCGATATTGTTGATGGGGGTGTTGTGTTGGTATCTGTTTCGTAGGTGACACCGTACGTGGCGCATACTGACCTGTTGGTGAACTTAGCGGTTGTTGATATGGGTAAGGCTGTTGTCCATTTGGTTGAGGAGGTGGTGGGCCAGCTCTTGGATCGTATCTTGGTTGATGAGATCTTGAACCTTGTTGCGGTGGTGGTTGTGAATGAGATGGAGGGGGAGGGCCATGATTTGGACGGTACTGCTGCTGCTGTTGAAGAGGAGGCGGGTATCCATAGCCCGGCCCGTTTGATGGAGGTGGACCAGGTTGTTGTTGTTGCTGCCTCGATCTTGGATCATCATATTGCATCGGTGGTGGTGGCTGTTGTTGATGCTGAGGAGGAGGTGGTGGTGGTGGATTCTGGTGCCGTGTCCGCTGTTGTTGTGGGGGTGGGGCGTAACCTGCTTGTTGAGGTGGTGGTTGCTGATGAGGTGGATATTGCGGACGACTCTGACCATCACCAGGATGATATTGAGTAGGATTTGGAGGAGGAGGAGGACGTTGTTGGTATTGGTTACTACCAGGAGCCCCAGCTCTAGGTGGTGGTGGGTAGAATCCGGCCTGTGGAGGATACGACATTGTAAAAGGTGGACGAATCGACTTGGTTTTCAAGATCTTCCCAAAAAAAAAAAAAAAAAAAAAAAAAAAAAAAAAAAAA
>JAKTPN010000343.1:51698-65920 GCA_030557665.1 Blastobotrys apis
ACTTCCAAAAAAAAAAAAAAAAAAAAAAAAAAAAGATATTGCCGCGTTAAAGAAAGAATAAAAACCAAGGCCTGGATGAAAACCCTCTGATTATTCCAATTTCTTTCCTTCGTTAATGGTTTGCCAAAATTTTTGAAAACGAGTGAGCTGTAAGATGTTGTAAAAATATTAAAAAAAAAACTGGGATAAAAAAAATAAAAAAGAACACTCAAAAGCTCACACACAAAAGTGAGAATTAAATCGTCACTCAGAAAATTGAATAGGCCAGAGGGGAAATTAAGTCAGCAGACCGGATGATCTCTATAGCCTTTCAATGACAATAACGTCACTGCTTCGAAAGCTCGGATCAAAATGAAATCCTCACGCAGTTAGCGACACTTTAAACTGGCCTCTAAAACAAAGTTAGCTAGCGTCATAGAATCTATTTGTGGATCGCTCCGTTACTCGGCGTTTAAAAGCAGCTCATGAGACGTACATAACGTCTGTACAGCATCATGCGTCGCCCGCGCTAGAACGAGCATTTCGGAGATGAGAGATCACGAACTTACTTGGGGAAATACGCCAATCCAGAGAGATATCAACCAGAAAAGAAGACAAAGCACGATGGGGTTGTCTATTCGTTTTTGAGTTCTTGTCGCGTCTACAAGTCTTTTTTTTTTTTTTTTTCCGAATTCGTGTCGGAACTTCGCCCACGCGCTAAAAATCCATTCACGATCGGTGCAGGTCTAAGCAGAACCAGCTCGCTGGTAACCGATAAAACTCTGGCTTCTGAGCCGGAATGAAAAAAAAAAAAAAAAAAAAAAAAAAAAAGCTCTAATTGCAAGATCTTTATGAGATTACCAAGTATGTAGGGCCCTGTGTACGTTTAACTGCGCCAGCTGGGAAATTCATTCATGCAGATTGAAATAAAACAAAGTCTCTACATATTATAATTATACTGCCCTCGATCGATCGAAATCTCTACTCTCGAGACACATCTCGTCCGAATACCTTGACCTTCAACCAGTCAACCATAACCAACACCTTGTTTCGCATAGAGAAACACATGCTAATATAAGCAGACCGCCAGAAAATATAGGTCAAACTACCACCGGAAGCAAAGTTACCATTGCCCCACACTGCAAGATCGGCAACTGCTCGATCAGATCCAACATAGGCAAGAGATCCTTGGTGAGAATACTCAAATGGCAACAAAGATTGGGCCCGCTTCAATCGTCGTTTCTTGGATTCAGCGTCAGTGAGAAGCCGTTGTTGCTCCTTTTCAGCTTCCTGTTGAGAAGCTTCGGTTTCGAGCTTGGTGATTTCATTAGAAATAACGTCAGCTCGAGCCAACTGGTTGAACAAGCCAGCCAAATATGACCCTTGTTGAGATGCTACTTGAGCAGTTGGTGCGTATTTAGTAGCACTACAATCACCCAAAGCCCAGATACCTTCAGTTCCTTCAATAACCAAATATTCATTCACTAGCAACCCTCTTCGAGCGCCCTTTTGAGCAGGAATTGATGACATTAAATCTCGAGTGACATTTCTCACTGCATTACCAGTAGCCCAAACCAACAATCCATATGGCATTTCAACAATCTCTTTAGATCCATCCGGTTTGGTAGCTTCAGCGACAATAATATTATTGGTGACCTTCTTGACCATGGTCTTGGTCAAAATACTAATTTTTTCAGCCTTCATGGTGTTTTCCGTATAATCAATCAATTGCTTGGAAAAGGATGGCAAAACATTTGGCAATGCTTCAACCAAAGTAACCTTGAAATCCTTGGCAATATCTGGGACCCATTTCTTCAAATCTTCTTCAAAGAAATCTTGCAATTCAGCGGCAAATTCAACACCGGTTGGACCACCGCCAACAACAACAGTGTGTAACAATCGCTTTCGGTCTTCATCGTCCATGTTCTTAAAAGATGCGGCTTCAATACAGTCCATAATCTTCTTTCGAATCTTTTGAGCATCTGGAATTTCCTTCAAGAAACAAGCATGATCTTGAACACCTGGGATACCGAAAGTAGAGTTTTGAGCACCAACACCAACAACCAAATAATCAAACTTGATTTCCTTGGTTTCACCTTCATGTTCAGTAACGGCATCTTGGACTGTCACCACCCGGTTTTCATGATCAATCTTGGTAGCACGGGCTTCGTAATAAGTCACATCAGACTCCTTATTTCGGATAATTCCTCGAATTGGTTCCATAATTGATCGATGTTCCACAGTACCAGTAGTACAAGATGGTAGCAACGGAGTAAACAAGAAAAAGTTTCGTGGGGAAACGACAATAACATTATAATTGGAGGTATCAATCTTCTTCAACAATGATACACTACCCCATCCAGATCCTAGAATGACAAGAGTCTTTTTGGATGGATCTTGTGGAAGTTGGTTTGTTCGAGGATGAGTAATGTTGTAGATCGACCAACCGGTGTATGTCAAGCCTGCCAATCCTGAGAGATAAGCAGCTCTCCACATTGTTCTCCAGAATCCATTCTTCTTTCGTGGTTTGGATGGAGGCTGGTGTGGTGGAATGGCTTTAACATATGGCTGTTTTTGTTCCGACGACTCTGAAGCGGCAGCGGCTTCTGGTTTTTGAGTTTGCGGAGTTGCGACATAAGACCGAGTAATTAATCGGTTAGCGACCAAAGGATTAACAGTCCGTAGACTGGTAGCACGAAAAGATCTTGACAGCATGTTCGTTAAAGAGAGCTATCTCGACTTTATTTGATCAATCGACAATTCTGGTAAATAACAGAGACGACAGAATTTTTTTCACAAGCGTCCGGCAAAGATATTTTAAAAACGGTGGAAAGGAAGAAAGGGAAAAATGAGTCTAAGGAGCGCGCGCAGATTGTCCCAATTTTGTTTTCTTGCGCTTCTTTCTTTCCCTGCGGGAACACGAAAATAGTCCGAGGATCCGCTACTGAAGCAAACAAAGCTTGGGGTCTTTTCCACGTACTTTTCGTCATTTGGATCGAATTGCTAAGCCTTGAGGGGGGTTACCCTTTCGTCCCGATAACTAGCTTCCCTTGAACCGAGTTTTCCACAAAGGACGGACAACCGGCTATCCGACGGGCTGATAGCCTGTTTGGATCTCGGAAGTAAACTGAATAACATTTTTCCGATGCAACGGTTAACAAATGCCCGGTAATAGAGTCCGTACGTATGCTGTGCTGGTACATGCCCAAAAGTGGGGTTTCGAAATTGCCCGGTTATAAAAAAAAGCGGCCGGTTATATAAACTTCGCCGTTTTGGGGGTTGCCGAGCTAATCGCTTATTGGTCAGATTTGTTTGGCCAGTTCTAATGCATGCTCCGATATCTAATATAGGGCAACCATCGCGACATCTAGGCCTGTGCGGCGGCTGGACTAGGGTATTGTTGTTTCGACTGAGTTGGCTAATTAGTCGCGCATTTTCGTAGATATTCTAGCTGGCTATATAGAAGTTGAAACTTTGCCAAATTGACTGATGATTCAGTGTTTCAGCCATGACTTACCGCCGCATGAGTTCTGAAAAACGCTATTACACTAGTTAGGTAAGGAAATATTAGGCGGTAGATTGTTAACAAGATCGGATTAATTCATGCGACATAAAAAATAAAATTTTGCAACCACCTATATACAGAACAGGATATCAACAAAAAAAATGCGTCAGCCCGGAGTCGAACCGGGGGCTCGTCGATGGCAACGACGAATTTTACCGCTAAACCACTAACGCTTGTTATTGAAAATTCAAAGTACCAATCATCTAACCCCTGCCAGATGATGTGCGGCTTGTGCGGCGCCAAATGTATCCTACAGGTCAAATTACTTATTAGCGTATTAATTGGTCATAAGCTGTCCCCGTAGCCTTTGAAAATGAGGCTCTAGTGAGCTACTGAAACTGAAATTCAATAAATTGTCGCAATTTATATGCTTTTATATATTTCCACCTGGAATTTGTTAACTTTTGATTTGTTCTCATTCACTTAAGCTGTCGAATTACCAATCCAGAGAGCACCGTTAGTTCGAGCCTTAGGTTTTCGACCTTCAGAAGCCACGATAGTGCTTGAATACTCCATCAATACTATCGAGACATGCAGAAATTACTGGGTAGAATAGTTTACAGGTGAGCGAGGATTCCATACTCTTTGGTTGTTTGTTTGTTTTTTTGTTTTACAAATCTTATACCTTTTCATTTACGTGGCTATTCTGGAAACATGACACCAAAAATCCCAACCCCAGCAGAGGCCAGCCATAAGACGACTCGAAAGAAATGTTGGCTTCTGAACAACGAAATCTTCTCAGTTACCAATTTCTCATCCACCTCAGTCGAGCTCCCGTCGTCGAATTTTTCCTCCATGGCAATAAGAGGGCCCACCGAGGTAGGTTTCATCACAAGCCCTGTATATATGATAGTGGACAAAGCGAGTCCAGCCGCAGAGTATAGCTGCCATGTAACCGCCGAGTAATCCTCCATTCGAGCCAAAGCACAGAATCCAATACTTGCCAAAGTCACACCGACTGGGAAAGTTTTTGCTCCGCCCCAGAAAAGCACGCTCCATTGCTTGATTGCGACATGCGGTGGGGCTAGTAGCACGGCGTTCATAGGGTGCCAGGACAAATAAGTGCCGGCACCCGCGGTGAACACGGAAGTGATGACTGTACAGTATCGAAGCGTATCAACGTGGAACATTTTTTGTAAAAGCTGATATGAATATGTAGAAAATATTGATTGATTGTTGGTTGTAAGCGAGGCTTTGAGAAAAAAAAAACAAAAAAAATCAATTGGCGCCTCGGAATCCCTTTTATATAAGATTTAAAAAGTGGACTGATTGTAAACATAACAGGAACGTGGCATGGATAACGTTATATCGGGAGGAAAATACACCAAGCGTGCTGGTTGGTGACACGCCTAAAAGTCAAAAAGACACGGTTCCAACCGTCAATCGTTCAGGCACATAAACGTGGGACGGAAGTACCGGGGTGGCGGGGTGGCGAATAGGCTGCTTCGTATTCTTTGCTGCACCCTAATCGCCACAATAGCTGCGGCTTGAACCGTACTGCAACTGTGGTTACGCCACTTGGGCTTCCCGTCCCTGGCTCCCTTATCATCCCGACCCCTTCCTGGAATTATACACACAAACACTCTCATTCTTTTCTTCTCCTACACAAGTGTTTTCCACAATATGATAGACTCGTCAGCGTATACAGAACTCAATGCTGGTAATGACAAAACACCCACAATAATATTTGCACACGGAGCCGGGTCGTCGCGGAAGGAGTTTGACCTGGTGACTCCGTTTCTTAGGGATTCCTACCACATGATTCTTCCGGACCTTCCAGGCCACGGCAAATTGGCACACCAGGAGCTCACGATCCCAGCCGCGTCGGATTTCCTGGCAGATCTCATCCGTGAAAAAGCCCATGGAGGCAAGGCGTACATGGTTGGACACAGTCTTGGCGGGAAAGTCACGGTGGATTTGGCGTGCCGCCACCCGGAGTTGGTGCCGGATACAATCTTCATCTCTGGGTACGGTTCATTCAACCCGAATTTCTTCAAACCTGTTTTGCCGTATGCTGCATTTGCAATACAGTCGATGGCGAACCTGGTACCGCTTAAGACGGTACGATGGTTGATGGATGGCGCAGATGTTAATAAACCTGGCGATGAATGCATGACTGTAGACTACTTTAAACGAATGGCAGATATAATGGTTACAGATGAATGGCCTGATGCTTGGGTTGCAAGGACTTTGATTATGGTTGCTGGTAAAGGTGGATTGGTTCCAAGTAATGATAGCCCGCATGATGCCAAAAAATTGCAACAAATTGCCAATGAAAAGAACGCAGAGACCATGGCAGTGACGCACCCAAAGATGAGGCATCCCTGGAACCGCCAAGATCCAGAGTTATACGCCCAAGTGATCAGTGCATGGTTTGAAAAGCGAGAGCTCCCTGATGGGTTTGTAAAGCTATAGAAATAGATCAAAGCGCCGCATACTTTACATTGCGAATCAACCGCGCGAACCCTTTCGCAAGCCAACAAAAAACGTCCCATTACCAACCCTTGTATATCTCTCTCTCTCTTTTTCTCCACATATGCTAAAACGATTAGCTCATCATACCTTACGACAAACAACACGCAAAATGCATATCGAATCGATTCCAATGCGATGGGGCACCGGGGACAATTATGCCTACCTGGTCAGCGACGACGCTACCAAGACCGCGGTGATTATTGATCCTGCCGAGCCACACGAAGTTCTTCCAGTGTTGAAACAACGTACTGATTTGAAACTATCGAATATCATCAACACTCATCACCATTACGACCATGCCGGTGGGAACAAAGAAGTGGCCAAGGTTGTCAACGTGCCAATTATCGGCGGTAAAGACTGTCCTCAGGTGAACACCACTCCGGTAGACAAGAGCAAGTTTAACATTGGCGAGGCTATTGAAGTGCAAGCTTTGCATACTCCTTGTCATACTCAGGATTCTATTTGTTATCTATTCCATGACAAAAAGACGGATGAACGGGCGGTGTTTACTGGTGATACCTTGTTTATCGCTGGATGTGGCCGGTTTTTCGAGGGCACTGCGGAGGAAATGCTTGGTGCGTTGGACAAATTGAGCACGTTGCCAGACGATACAAAGGTTTTCCCTGGGCATGAATATACCCGATCTAATATCAAATTTGCAAAGACCGTGGTGGATACTGAAGCGTTGAAAAAGTTGGATCAATACGCCAATTCCAACGAACAGACCACTGGAGCGTTTACAATTGGGGATGAAAAGAAGTTTAATCCGTTCATGATGACCAGAGACGCAAATGTACAAAAGAAGACTGGGTTTAGTGATCCAGTTGAAGTCATGGCCAAGCTTCGAGAATTGAAAAATTCAATGTAATATAATTATTTTATTACAGAAATTTAAGTAAAAAGAGATGGAAGTATTTATCACCAAAAACATAATCCAAAAGATCATCTTCAAAACGATCTTCAAGAATTAACATGCCCTCAAATGAAACTGACTCTACCTCTGCTGTCCACGCTCTACATTCAACGGAGGAAAAATAAATGTGAGTTCTAGCATATTTTCAGAGGTGTTTGAAGAAGAAGAGAAAAATTGTAAATGGAAAGTGACTTTTTATACCCTTCCCGTGCTGAGATTTACGCGTGCTCTAAATTTTATCCCCGGTGTTTTATTTACATGGCGGCTGTACAGAGAGTGTGTGGTGTGCCTCTCCTGCGTCTTTCTCCCAATCGGTTACTTTGCTATATTACTTCTAACCACTCCACATCACCAAAACCCCTTTCGATAATGAACGAAGAACTCACTGCCAAGGATCCGGTTCCTGTTGACCATGAAACAGCAGAAGACACCAAGAAGGATGAAACCGACACCAAAAAAGGTCAAGACGATGAAAACCAACCAGAAGACCTAGACAAGGATGAACATAAGGTGGATGTGGTTGAAGAGATGGAAGCTCAACAAGCTGCGGAAAGTAGCAGGTCAAAGAATGACGATAATAATAACGACGAGAGTAGTATTAAAGACACAGGCGAGAAACCTGGAGATGTACCGTCTACTCCGCCACCAAAACCACCTCGACCATTGAGTCCATTTTCTCAAGCGGAAGCTCAATTGAAAGAAGCGTTCCCAAGCATTGAACCGTCTGTCATCAAAGCAGTATTGGTGGCCAGTGGGGGGAACTTGGACCCAGCGTTTACAGCATTGTTGTCAATGTCTGATCCTAACTTCAAACCTGAGCTGAACCGAACAGGATCTGGTGGTAGTGGCGCAGCTCAACCACCAAGTCAGATTGAAGAAGATGAAAGATTGGCTAGACAGTTGGCTCAGGAGTATAATCAAGGGGCTGGGGGTGGCCGTGCAAGTCAATACCCGCCTCCTCCTCATCGTCCAGGACAGGGCGGTGACCAACGACATTATTCATCCAGTCGAGTTAGACGAAGTGGTGGGTATTCTGGAAGATATGACGAACCAGTGCCTCAACAACCAGAGCGATCCTTCTTTGATGATGAATTGCCGGAGATTCGAGATAATTTGCAAAAAGGGTTTAACGAGACTCGGGAAAAGGTCACCAGTTGGATGACTACGCTAAGAAAGCGACTGGATGGGGAAGAAGAGGGAGAGGAATCTTCTCAGCAAGGGCAAGGACAAGGCCCACGATTGTTTGGTGCATTGGGGAGAAACAGCGGAGAACAGGAAGACCGATATGGTGATCGTCAACAACATCCACAAGGATACGGATATTCCGGACGACAGCATGAACAACAGGCTGGCCGACGACGATATTATGACCGAGATCCAACTGAGATTAACGATGATTTCCAGGGTATTTCGTTACGAGACGACGATGATAGTCCTGCACCACCAGCCAAACCAGCTCGACCATCTGGCAATATTGGAGGAGTATCTGCATTTGGAGATTCCACTGCTGAAAATGCAAAGTCTGGCGGAAATAGCAAATGGGAACCTTTGAAGTCTTCAAACGACGCCGCCGATGCTGATAAAGATCCGTTTTTTATTGGCGAGTCGGATGATGATGATGATGATGATTTGAATAATAGTAATACAGCAACTAGTCATGCCAAGACCAAGAAATAGACCGAGTGTTTTGAAATATATATATATATTGCCCAGTACATGACCGACCTTTCCTTATTTGTTGTTCGCTGCGTATGCTCTCGAAACATCTTCACGGATTGTTCGCAACTCGATGAGAGCTTCTCACCAAATCATACACCACTGGATGGTACTGATACTCTGCCAGTGAAGCTTATAAGCAGTACATGGAATTCATATACTCTTGAATGTAAAAAAAAAAACAATAAATGCCGTATATCAAATGCAGTTGCGAAACCAAATTTTCATAACTTCAATTTCATACTCTAATTTATACAAATGTGTACCTTTCAATTTCAATGATATATACTATAATAATAAAAAAAAAAACAAAACTCAAAAAAAATAATTTTTGTTAAAAATCTCTCTACAAGCTTTAGTTGATCCATTTCCAGCTAACAGTCACACGACCTTCACTTTCATCGGCAAGCTTCTTAAAGGCACTTGGAGACAAATCCAAAGCCCCCTTTTTACATTCAGGGCACAAATCTTGGACAGTAACATCGACAGACTTGCTACCTCGAGAAACTCTAATTTTCTTTCCACAGAAAGTATTGAAGTTAGAGTTACCAGAATTACCACTAGAGTGGAATTGTGGAGAGTTCAATGCGGCAACGTAGTCTGATTCAGAGTTTGTATCACCACAAGCACCCAAACCAGGGGTGTAAAAGGTAGCATCGCCAGAAAAGGATTCGCCAGACCCGCTGTCGTCACCGTCAGATCCACTACTGCTAGAGGATGTAGCTGCTGGAGCTGGAGTAGATGTTTCAACTTCTTGAGTAGTAGAAGTTTGCGCAGAACTAGTTGGTTCTGGGGAAGAGCTTGGTTCTGGAGTAGAGCTTGGGGCAGCCGATGTTTCAGCTTTGGCAGCTTGTTGTTGTTGTTGAACTGCGGAAGGAGTTGGTTGTTCTTGAACTGCGGAAGGAGTTGGTTGTTCTTGAACTGCGGAAGAACTTGGTTGTTGTTCTTGTTCGACTGAAGAAGTTTGTGGTGGTTCAGAGACAGAAGTTTCAACAGCTGGAGATGGGTCACCCATTTTCACTGCAGTCGAGACCGGCTGGACAGCAGTGCTCCAAGGATTACCCTTGGAGTCAACATAGACGACTTGATCTTGGTACAAGACACGAGTAGCATGAATCACGTTGGTAACAACAGCCCGCTTGTTGAGATCTTGGTCGTGATTGTGGTGGACCGGTTGAGCCAAGGCGATAGCCGAAAGAATGGCGGTAATAAGAGTGTACTTCATTGTTTATGGTATTGGTCGTTCAAAGGATCGTAATGATTTATCGTGTCAAACGATAAAGTTAGTAATGAATGAATAAAAAAAAAAAGAGAACGATAAAAAAAGGAACGTAAAACGGTCAAACGAAGTTGTTGTGATAGATGTTAGGAAAGAAAAAAATAAGGGGCAGATGAACCACGATATATATACTTTCCGGGCGCAGTGAGTTTCTCTATAAGCGTTGTGTAGCAGGCGCCGGCAAAAAAAAAGTTTTTGTCTCGGCGTTTAGCCTCCTTGAAAGCGAAATCCTCCCTTTTCAGGCCCTCTCAGGCGGTGGTAAAAATCTATAAAATTAGACGAGTCTCGCGGGCACGCGCTTTGATGCATACACATGCAGACATGCATATATAATTATTTGAAAAAAGAATATTGGTCCTAGGCGGGAAAGTTGGGGATATTGGGCAATGATCTGCAATGCGGTGCAACTACGTGCATATACAACGATAATTCTATATTTCTGATCAATCAATCTAGATTTTGCAAAAAAAATGCAATCTAGGCTTCAATCTTAAACACCCCATTCGGATGTGGAATGGTTACATCTGCTGTACCGAATCGGAGAGGAGAATAAGATTAAGATTAAGATGTAAATTAAAAAGTTGTTGTTAAAACAACGGTTGATTTTGTATTTGAGTTCAAGCTATAACGACCCTAATATCGTTACTCTCTCGTACAATCTCTTTTCTGACTCAGAGTTGAACGGGATCTGACACCCGAATAAAGGAGGGAAAAAATTAGTTGGATTTAAGCTTATAACGAAAGAAGAAAAAAAAAGCCCCACCAATTCCGGGTAACTCCCACTAGCACCTCACGTGATTTTGATCAATTAGGCAAACAATCTCCAAACCTAGCGCTCGATCAGCTGACTCAATATTGTTACCCTTTCTTTTAAATCTCTCTCGGAGTCATTTTGGACTTTTATTCTCCCACCAGCTGAAGAACCCGTCGGATCAAAGGAAACGAGTGCACTAGTTATATATATATATATATATATAAGCGGGGAATTACAAGTTGCAGTTCAAACAAAAACAGAAATCCTCAACTTCTTGACTTGAACACCTTCCAT
Organism: Blastobotrys apis; assembly: GCA_030557665.1. Taxonomy (NCBI): domain Eukaryota; kingdom Fungi; phylum Ascomycota; class Dipodascomycetes; order Dipodascales; family Trichomonascaceae; genus Blastobotrys; species Blastobotrys apis. The sequence goes on from JAKTPN010000343.1 coordinate 62,674, forward strand.
TTTCACCTAATCAGCTCACATGGATCCCACATTGGCACCAGACTTTGTTCCACCTTCAGAGCAATCTCGTTCCCAGCGACGGCTACCAACAACAACTCGAATCCCAAACTTTTCACCGATTCAACCAACAGTTTTGGAAGATTACCAAGATTGTGAGATTGATAATCCACCTCCTAATAGAAATAATAGAGAACTACGTGCAAGTATTAGCACCCATCGATACGGTGATACTATGCCGCAAGATATTCCGACTTCAATTCCAAGAGTTTCATCAGCATTGAGCGCTTCGCCATCTGAAGCTTCAGAATCACCACCAAATAATGACGATACGAACGCGGGTGTGAATGCAACTGCAGATGCAAATAATGCGGCGGGAACAACATCAGCGACAGAACGAGCAAGTGAATTGCCAAGTCCATATATCTACGAACCCTCGGGAGTTCGACCAGTGGTAAATTCAGCAGATTTAGAAGAAGTACCGACAGGGGTGGCTCGACAGGCCAAGTCATTGGAAGGATACTCGTTCCCAGTTCATCGTCTTGGCAATGTTATGCTGGACGAGACCAAATCTCCACTGATTCTTGTGGCTTGTGGGTCGTTTTCTCCAATCACGTATTTGCATTTGCGAATGTTTGAAATGGCAATGGATCAAATCCGAGAACATACCAGATTTGAAGTAATTGGTGGGTATTATTCTCCAGTTTCCGACAATTACAAAAAGGCGGGATTGGCCCCAGCACATCATCGAGTTCGAATGTGTGAATTAGCCTGTGAACGAACTTCTTCATGGCTAATGGTTGATGCATGGGAATCTCTTCAAGCGCAATATACGCGAACTGCACTGGTTCTGGACCATTTCAACCAAGAACTCAATGAAAAAAGAGGCGGGGTGGCCACAAAATCGGGGAAACGAAAGGGAGTTAAAATCATGTTGTTGGCTGGTGGAGATTTGATTGAGTCAATGGGCGAGCCAAATGTATGGGCCGAAGAGGATTTACATCATATTCTTGGTCGATATGGATGCTTGATTGTTGAACGAACCGGGTCGGATGTACGGTCGTTTTTGCTGAGTCATGATGTAATGTATGAACACCGCCGTAATGTTCTGGTGATTAAGCAATTGATTTATAACGACATTTCGTCTACCAAGGTGCGATTGTTTATTCGACGAGGCATGTCGGTGCAGTATCTGTTGCCGAATTCTGTCATTCGGTATATTATGGATAAAGGGTTGTATAAGGAGAGTGAGCCGGTGAAGCAAGTGTTGAGTGAGCGTGGGGATTAAGGGGGTATTTTGTAATGATGTATGATCGTATGAAAAGACGGATTTTATGGAGATTATGAAGATTGCGGCGTTTACGGCTTAATAGATTTTAAATGAACTTTCGGGTAACCCTGTAAGGGCGTGTAAAAACGGGCATTGCTGTTCTTGTAGTAACCGATATCTGCAGCCTGGGCTGTTGTTAGAGCGAGCGTGGGTGGGTTCCCTGGTGCCGCACTAGAAATAAACGGGAAACCTTGCATACAGGCTTCCGATATGCAAAACAGATTGAAACGATTGGCTGAAGGCGGAAATTCCAATGGCAAGTTGGATTCCTCAGTTCTTTTTTAGTGGATTTTATACGTGCGTACTGCTAGGATTGATGATCGAGATGGAGTTTGAACCTTTTTTTTTTTTTTTTTTTTTTTTTTTGGTTGAAATCGATACCCATTTGTGACCTTCTATTTTTTGTCAAAAAAATTTCCGTTTTTGAACCAAATCCGGCTGATCCAGAACAGTATGCAGAACTTCCATACGTTCTTCCATGGGTTTGAAATGAAATGGGTTTTTAATTGTTTTTTCAAACATGTCTTTTTTTTTTTTTTTTGTTCTTTCTTATTTCTTTCACCATAGACATTACAAATCAATTTTTTGTTTTTTAGTCTTTTAAAATTTGGAAGAATTTTCAAACACACCAGCTAGTCGTGGAAATCTTCTAGAATTCAAAATCTACCCCACAAAAGAAGTACAGGTTGGTGGTTTTGTTAACGATCAGCCCAATCGATACTTATCTGACCCAAATGCCAGCCGGCCAGCCCTAGGATTTTGAAAATGCCTCGGCTGGGTACAGTACCCCTGAAGGAAGTGCTGCCTAGAAAAGCAGGCACCCTTTTGACGTTCTACATCCATGTGTTTGTAAATTTCTAAATGCTTGTTCGAAAAAGAGAATCTCATGTTATTATAGTTATTATAGTTATAATGTGCCATCATCAAATGTAGTTTATGCAAAACGATCTATAAAAGTCCAACTATTGATCTCTTATTTCCAAGAGTATTTTACGAATACAACACCGACTTTCTATTTTCTTTATTAGTTAGTTTTCTAAAATAATTTTCGTTAACTCCACTGCATATAGCAATCGACAATAATAAAGAGTTTTTGGGTAATGTGTGGATTGGTTTTTTTTTTTGGAAAAATCTCGAAATACAAATGCAAAAATAGTAATAAAACAACAAAAATAACACAAACCACATGAATACAATCTTTTTTTCTTCGTCTTCTTCGTCTTCTTCTTCATCATTTTCTTCTTCATCTCCTTCATCATCTCCTTCTCCTTCATCATCTCCTGCTCCTTCATCATCTCCTTCTCCTTCATCTTCTCCTTCATCTTCTCCTTCATCTTCTCCTTCATCATCTCCTTCTTCAGCTCATGTCAATCTCTTTGACCCAATTATGCTGCTGGATGAACTCCACAGACGGAATTCCCACAATAAAACACAACTCCGTCCCAGTTGAACATTTACTAGGGCCTGATACGAATACTGCTCCATGACTCGTCGCTTCCGTTATAAATTGATCAATTTCATACTTTTGTACTTGTTCATGTAACACCACTTTGCACCTCTCAAGTACCCCGTTATCTGACATTGTGTATATTATGAACGTTGGATTAGATTGAGTTTCTTGAGGTTGAGGGGGTATTGTAGATTGTTATAAATGGCGGATGTCGCAATTCTCTATCTATCTCTCTCTCTCGCTCTATCTCTTTCTCTCCGTTCTCTCGCTTTGGATTTGTCAATTTATAAGCGTATTAGAGATCGGACACACCCCAGAATCGAAAGGAACACCCCCGGTAATGAAAATGTTAGTTAAGTAAAAAGATGAAAAGAGAGAAAAGAAAAGCCTAAAATAAAAAAAGGCGTCGCGAAAGAAAAAAAAAATTATTACAAAAAAAAAAAAAAAAACAAGTGTTAGTCGTGGTATAT
>JAKTPN010000344.1:0-35184 GCA_030557665.1 Blastobotrys apis
CGCCGTTGTTGCTGTTGCTTTTGCCATTCCAATTGGAGATTCTGCCTCTGCCTCTGCCTCTTCGCCAAACTCCCGTGCTGCAGTTTTTATCATGGTGACAGTCCTGGAGCTTGCCGTAAAGGTCCTTGGAGTTGGAACGACACTCTCAGTTGGATCCACCGTCACTGTTAGTTGAGCCGGTGTCACCACCACTGTCGCCGGGTCCAATGTGACTGTCATTGGGCTGTAGCTTGTTGGAGTCACCGTCACAGTGCGCGGCGGTAGCGTAACAATATCTGGAATCAACGTCGGTGTGATTCTCGCTGTATCCCATGGTAGGGTCATTGTTTGTGCTGCTTCTCCATCAGTTCCAGGCGCCACCACCACGGTTCTAGGTCCAACAGTCACGGTTCGTGGCGGTAATGTCACGACTCGTGGAGCCGGTGTTGTCGTGATCTCAACACCCTCCGCAGGCCGTGTCACAGTGGTTGGTTCTAAAGTGTATACAATGGAAATTGGTTCCGGATTGGTGGGTGGTCTGAATGATACTGTCACCGGCGCTAGTGTCACGGTATTGATGGCTGGCCGAGTGAGAATTGGCTGGACAGTTACAGTGTTTGGACTAGTCGAGTCGCTCAATGATAATGTTTCGCCGAATGGAGTCAAAGACGGAGTATCCAGGGCTTTGAACGACTGCTGCCCCTGTGGAACCACACTTGTTGTCAGCGTCCGTGGGTCGTACACCGTCGCATCGACTTCCTCGGTAGTTGCAGTGCCATATTCACTAGCCATCATGTTGGATACTGTGGCAGGTTGTTGAGGAGGTGCAGTTACATCCGGCTGGTATGGGATTATTGTTGGCGTTGGTGTGACTCCTTGCACCTCTCCGTTTGGCTCTGGATCAATGGCCAGTGACGTGGGAATTGTCTCGACGAATGGTGAATCTTCTGTGTCTGCTGGCTCAATTGTCATCGATCTCAGAACAGTCACTGTCTGTAGTTCAATCGACGTCTCTGTTGTTTCTGGTCTCTCAATTGTCACCGATCTTTGGATGGTTACAGTCTCCGGTTCGGGTTCGGGTTCCGGTTCAATTGATGTCTCTGATGCCTGCATGGTCACTGTAACCGGTTCAATCGATTTCTCTGTCTCTGTCGCCTCGAATGGCTCGATGGTCACTGTAACCGGTTCAATCGATGTCTCTGTCTCTGTCGCCTCGAATGGCTCAACGGTAACCGAGTTTTGGACAGTCACTGTAACCGGAGACACTAATGTCGCTTCCATTGGTTCAGCAGTCACAGTATCCGCCTCAGTTGACTCTGTTGGTTCAATAGCTTCTGTTTGCTGAACAGTCACAGTCTCGGTTTCAATCGAAGTCCCTGTCGCTTCCACTAGTTCAGCAGTCACCGATGGCTGGATCGTCACGGTTTCTGCCGCCGCAGTACTCAACTTTGGCCGACGGTGTAGTGTCACGCTCACCGTATCAGTGATATAAAGCGTGGTGATTTCCTCACTTGATGTTGTCAATGCAGCGGTACTGAACTCAGTCACGGTTGGAGTCTGATACTCCTCCTCGGATACCGTGAAGGTGCTCCCTGCCGCACTGAAAATGGGAGTGACGGTGGTGAACTCTGACAAGGTGTCAGTTTCTGGGACCGGAGTATACTCGGTGGCCATTGCGGTTTCGGTGGGGACGGTAACGACGATTGTAGATGGTTCCAGAGTCTCTGTTGATGGCTGGTATTCCGTGCCGGTACTATACCCAGTAAAAGATGGCGACGAAAAATCACTAGTCGTTGTATCTGGATATACCGTTTTTTTGAACCCTTGTGAAGTTGCAGACACAGTCACAGTTGTAGTTGTAGTTGTAGTGGAGCCGCCAAGTCCAACCGTAACAGTCTCTTGGCTAGCAGAAATATAAATAGTTTGCGTATCAGCAGGTGATTGTGTCAAGTACACTGTCTCGGGTGGTTGTGTAACCGTTACAGTCTTGTCTTCGCATGGTGGGCAGTCTTGTGGTGGCGGTGGTGGTGGACTGGTATCGTCGTCGTCGTCACCACTGCCATCACATTCCTCATCGTCGTCATCGTCGTCGTCATCTTCGACGCCTTCATCATCATCGTCGTCACCTTGATCGCCACTATCATCGCCATCATCATCACCGTCATCGTTTTCACCTCCACTGCCCCAGATATTGCCTGGGGAATCGCCATCCCCACTAGGCGGAGTTGGCGCCGGGGCTATTGGCGGTGGTGGAGGAGTCGCTGCACCTTCCGGTTCTGGAACAGTGACGATAATAGTCGATGCATCCCCATTGTCGTAGTCATCATCGTATTGTCGCTTCTTGATCATAGAGTCTAAAAGTTTTGAAAAGTTCAATTAGTACGTTCTTTTTTCAAAAGTAGAAACAAAAGTGTTTACATACCACCTTCATTATTAGCCATCGCCAGCGCTGTTACTGTTGCTTCTACGCGTTTATCGTCGTCGGTTTTTCCATCTTCGCTAAACTCACCCGGTAGCCGCCCACCTGTATAGATCGGTTCCAACCCTGGTTCATAAATCGCGTTCACCCCAGGTGACGATGTCACAACTGCTTTCGTAGGCACCACAGTGTCGTTTCCGCTGGTTGAGTTTGGCACCTCGACCGCGCCAGGATATAGCGAAACTGTCTGCAGTGGTGGTGGCACCGCCACAGTCGATGCGGCGGAGATAGAGACAGATCTGTACACGGTTTTCGGGGTACTGTAAACCGCTTCTTGTGGCATCTGCACAGAAATTAAATCTTCTGCTTCAGGTTCAGGTTCAGGTTCAGGTTCAGGTTCTCGAGCGTCCGTGTTAGCAGTCTTCACAGCAGCAGTCGTGTATACCATCGACTTGTTCTGGAGGATGCTAGCAATGTTGATGTATTCTTCTGGCTCGTAGACTTCAGGATCCGCGTAGGCTCCAGTGTCGGTGTCAGTGTCAGTGTCAGTGTCGTCGTCGGCATCAGTGTAGCCTTCGCTGTCGTCGTCATCAGACCCATCACCCGGCTCGTCAAAGTCGTCTTCAGCGTTGTAGCCGTCACCATATTCATCGCATGGCTCGTCAGGATCCTCATCATCGTCGTCATTCTCAGCAGCGTCATTATACGACCCATCATCGTTATACCTCCACCAGTCATCATCATCTTCTTCTTCATCATCATCATCATCACCTGGACTTGCAGCTGCAGCTGGGAGCGAAGGGGCGTCAATATCTGAATTGATGTCTTCAGCCTCGTCATCGTTATCTTCATCCGCCCCATTGTACTCTTCACCATCGTCCTCCCCATTGTCGTGTTCATCGTCACCCTCCCCATCGTCGTCTCCGCCATCATCATCATCACCATCCTCACCATCCTCACCATCCTCACCATCATCCTCACCATCATCATCACCATCATCATCACCACCATCATCACCATCATCATCATCGCCTTCCCCACCCGGAACGTCGTCATAGGACTCACCATCCCCCTCATCGTCATTGTCATACCACTCTGAAGGAGGTTGTGGATCGTAATCGCCAGAATAATCCGGGGCATATTCCGGGTTTTCTGGCAAAGGAGGCGCGGGGGTGTAATCTGGGTACTCCTCACTAGCGGTAGCAAAAGTGATGGTGGTAGCGTCGGAATCAACTGGTGCGGTCGCCGTGGGGTAGTCGGGGTATACAGTGATCACAGTATACTCGCCCGAAGTAGTGGGTTCGGAATCGTCAGGCTCTTCATCATCGTCACAGTCGCAATCCTCATCGTCATCATCACAATCGCACGAGTCGTAGTCATCTCCATCGCAACCTTCGTCGTTATCATCATCACAATCGCAATCATCATCATCATAATCGCAGTCGCAATCCTCATCATCGCCATAGTCATAGTTATCGCAATCGCCACATCCATAATTGTCGTCATCCTCATCGGTATCATCATCCTCGTTATCCTCATCATCCTCATCGGCTAACTCCGGATCCACTTCAGTTGCACCATGGATACCACTTGGGCCAGAATTTCCCGTAATCTTTGGCAGATGCTTCGCCACCGGGTTCACATTATAGAATTCAGGCACCGTGGCCGCAGGAATCGGCACGGGCACAGGTGGTGGGCCAGGCAACATGGTCGCCAACTGACTATATTGATCCGCCAGTTCCCTGGAGGGTACATTAGCCATCTGCCGGACCCTCAATTTAGTGTCTTCAGACCCACGCGTACGGACGGTAGTGAACAAGGCTGGCATGCTCGAGTTGAAAACGCTTGGACGTATAGTGACACTTGCATTAGCCGATGGCGTAACCGTCCCGCTATTTGGTAGTGATGAGGGCGGTGGAAGCATTGACAATGGAATCTGATAGTAATTCACAGCTTGCTCATCATCAGAAACACTAGCAACGTCTGTTACGGTGATGGTAGTCTCTTGGATATCTGCTGTATCAGTAGCTACAGCCTCGGATACATCAGGCACTGTGACAGTAATGGTCGCCCACGGCTCAGACGATATCGTGTCCTGCAAAGTTGGCAAAGAAGAATCCATCTGCATCGTCGGTGCAGACATTAGACCTGCCGTCCCGGCAAGCACCGACAATGACGGTTTCATCGACGCGACTGGCTCTCCCTGAGTCAATGTACCAATATTCTGCGAGAATGGGGTTAATACCGTATATGTAGATGTATCCAGTGGAGGCAGCGGTTCTGTCGATTGACTGACTGTCAATGTGCCAATATCTTCTGAAAATGGAACAATCGATTCTCGTTGTGGTGTTAGTGAGGGAGGCGGCTGCTTGGTCACAATGTTTCGTTCTCTGGTCCGGACTATCGTATTGTAAACAGTTACCTGGAGTGTCGTAGTGATATCGTCCGAGCTGGTACTGGTAGGAATATCTGGACTATCTGCAGCAGAAATAGGCGCCGAAAATGGGGCAATAGTAGCAATAGATGGCTGTTCCGGTTCTAGTGAGGGAGGCTGCTTGGTCTCAATTCTTCGTCCTCTGGTACGGGTCACCGTATCGTAAACAGTCACCTGGATTGTCGTGGTGAGATCGTCCGAGCTGGTACCAGTCGGAATAGCTGTAGGAGAAGTCTCAATCACTGTGGATTCTGGAGCTGAACTTGTAACATCAGTCGTTTGGACAGTGCTCAGTGGCAGGTGGGATGTAAGTGTAAGTCTTTTTGGCTGTGGGTGAACATTGGTTGGAACTACCGGCGGGTCCATGGTAATCGTAATCACAGAAGGCTCAATACTACTGCTAAATATTTCTGGACGTGGACGAAGCTTGGTTGTAACCACTGGCTGATCCACTGTAACTGTAATCACATTCGAATCATCGCCGGAGTCATTATCCGAATCCTCATCCCCACCATCGTCACCACTATCGTCATCACTATCATCATATCCATCATCATTCTGATCTCCACTGTCATCATCGCAATCTTCACCTTTTAACCAGGATTTCAACGCCAGCAATTTCCAATAAAAAAAGCGTTTATCCAGCCGGTGCCCCGCAGACTGCTGCACATCATCGTCGACATTGTCGGTTCTAGATTGTCGATGATACTGCGGCTTGATCGCCGAAGCATGCGCGAACGAGGCTAAGATAGCCGCGGCCATGCATATCAAAAACAATGTTTTCATGACCAATTGTTTTTCTCTTTTTACCTTTGGTTTCTCAAAATCGTGCAACTGATTGTTGGAGTGAAAAAGAAGAAGAGTGCAGAATATAATAAATAAAAAAAGGTATATTAAAAATATCAATTTTACTGTCAAATTTCCCATATACCACTTGAGATTTGGATCGTTCAAAGAAATCCCCTCCGTTACCCACTCGCCTTGCCAGATCAGGAAGGTCATAATGGTACTAATCTCAAAGCCGCACGACCCCTCCTTTTTTTTTTTCTCCCCTCCTTTTAGGTGTAGGTCTCCCAACTGAGAAATAATAAAAAAAAAAACTTCCCCAGGCCGGCATGAAAGCATGTACAGCGTGTCGGAAAGCTAAACAACGATGCGATTCAAGCGAACGGTTCCCTGAGAAATGCGGCCGATGTGAACGACTGCATAAAACATGTCAAACTGGGGATGGACCTGCCGCCACCGGATCATGGCAGTTGAAAGATTACACCAGGTACACCACAGTTCCATTCGACCCACAAGACGTGACAATGGATGGCCGGTTGATCTCCCGTGCTGAACAACAACAGTTGTATTCCACCTATATCACCACTTTCCACCCATACTTCCCTGCGATCCCAGACGCGCTACTGGAACCCTCGTCGCCACTGTTTGCAGGCCCGCGCCGCATCTTATACTGGACGATTCTGCTTGCGGCCAGCAGTCACCAGCAACAAGACTCCAACTCCAACATCCAACACATACTCCTCCCACGGGTGCAACTGCTGATTTCCCAGGGCCACGATCGCGACTACTTGCGCAACCCCTACGACACGCTCGCTTATATCCTGGCGCTGGCGCTGATGGGGTATTGGCACATGGGCGCTAGACGCATGCAGGACGATAGCGCGTGGGTTTACAGCGGCATGGCGTCTCAATTGGCAACGCTGGTGGGGCTCCATACCAATGAACCGAAAGAGTACGGAGCTGTCGTCGCGGCTCAGGCTCGCCAAGTGACTTGGGCCGTTTTGTACGTGACAAATGGGTTGCTAGCGATGGGCTTAGGGTTGCCACAGCCACAGACACAGACACAAACACAAACACACACGGGGGTATTAGGATTCGAAACACCCTCGGATTTTCAACTCCAGGCAACCATCATCAGGGAGTACCATATGACGACAGATATCATGACAGATGAGCCGCACGCTAGGGCACTAGCAGCGCGGCAGTTCCACACGCGGCTGGCGAGTTTCAACACGTCGTCTTCGCCAATGACGTTACTCACCGCGTTATACGCCAGGGTAATGGTCCATGCATGCATGCTGCTCCCTGGAACGCCGCCAACCAATATCGAAAACACGGTGCTTGCAATCTACACATGTGCCGTGGCAACCGCATCCACACTAGATCACCTCCCTTCGGTACGCACGCTCCCGGTATTCACACTTCGGCATGTCGTCACTACCATCATACTGCTGTACCGACTCCTTGCGTCTGAATACGCCGCAATTATCGACAAGTCGGAAACACTAGACTTGATCAGCAGACTGTACCAGCACTGCCAGGCCCATGCGGCGCCCTGGGGTGCAGTGTTTGTCCAATCTCTGCAATCTTTCTACGCGTCGGGGAAAATGCCCCAGAATCTATGTCAAATGCACACCCGCCGTGGCGCCAGTATCGTGATTTATACCGCCATGCAGGTCATGTCCTGGCGACGAGACCATGACGCGGTGGATTACGCCAGAGATTACCAGACTGAAACAAGCCGCGTGGCTAATGGACATGAACGAATTACTTTAATGGATATTGCAATGTGAAAAAAAAAAAGATTTTTTAAAAAAAAGACATAATAAATTAATAAATTTTCTCTATGGAAGATCATGTAAGATCATGAAAGATCAAAACCCGCCCCAGATCGAATGGAATACAACAGTTTGTCACGCAACACTTCCTTATCCTTATAATCAGGAAGCTTCAAATAATTTACACAAGTCGATGCTGTCGGTAACCGCATAATCTCCCGAACCAACCCAATTGTAAACTTTGGATACAATACACTAAACCCTCTTAATGGCGCCTTTGGAGCTGCCGTGACAAATTTCAACACCAATGACCGATCTTCATTACTCATTTCTTCAAACACCTCCCAGAACATTAATACAGTGGTATTCTGACTACTATACCCTTGGTACTCTGTGTTCGCCTTCAAATCGTTCACATTGATATTGGTCGACCCACCCGAAATCAACATTTGCAGCTCATTCGCGTCAAACATTGACAGCCATTGTGGTTCAATCAATTGACACATTCCGCGGAAAAACGCATTGACTTGTGGTTTCACCACAATATTCAACTTGTAATCTGCCACTGCATGAATATACTGCAACCGATTTGCACTAGTAACCGGTACATTGGCCCCATTAGCACACAATTCAACCTCTCCATACGTAAACGTCAGGTTCAAATCACGTTCCACATCTCCATTATACCGGTGAATCTTGACCAAATTGTCATAAACTACCGGATCCAACCAATACAAGTCATCAAATGAGTTTCTAAACCCTCGTCCTTGACATTTTTGCAAAAAGAACGGTGCAAACTCAAAATCCACCAAAATCCCTTCATACAAACTCTTGCCAATAATCTGGCCCAAAAACTCACATCTATCCAGCTTTTCTTGCCGCTCTATTGGTTCTAGCGTGGAAATTTCCGGATTGGGGAATAATAAATTGTTACTGGTTTCTGAAAACAACCCATATTGCGGGTCAAACCCCTGGCTAGAAACAGAGTTCAAAAACTCCTTGGTCAACCCCCCACCATCAATCCCCGCTTCTTGTCCATGCTCGGTAATAAACTGGACAAATAATCGTCGCCGGAGGTCAGCCAACTTGTATTGTTCAAATGCATCCTCCAATTCATGACCCCGTCGAATCCGCGCAGGACTATCCTGAGGCCCACCATGATGAGCAAACCCTTCTTGCACCAATGTAATGTAATCTTGAAATATTCGAACCCGCAAATCAAACGGAATGAAAAATGGCACCTGTTTGAGTATTGCCATTCGTGGATCCTTTTCATCTTCAATTGTAAATGCATTCATATTGAGATGCACAGACATGAGCCAGAAATTCTTTGGCAAGAAATGCCGTCTAGCATCTCGCAGATTCAATTGCTTCATAACCATTATCGACATGTCATTGAGTCGATTAGCCACCAAATTCTCGGCTCGCTCACGACTCAACGGTCGCCAATTCCAAAACATTGAAAATGTGAGATTCTTTAAAAACGTGGCCATATTCGTAATCTCATCAATCTTCAAACCATTCCGGTCTTTTGACAAAAACTCTGCATCGTCTGTTACCATTAACCAGAATGAAAACAATTCCAGCGTCAACAATAATCCATACCATGCTGGTTTATCATACGTCAATGCATACCGCAGTTCATCAACAGATATAATATCTTGATAACAAAGCTGATATGTTGTTGAATTTTTCACATTATCCCAGAACATTTCAATCGGCGATGCAGAATTCAACGTCATGTACAAGCACAATTCACTTCTCTTGGATTGGTTTAATCGAATTAACGTCACAATCAATGCCGAAACCAACCCTAATGCATTTTCACTCCCCTTTCGCTTTTCATCACCAATCAAATCAAACAGCTTGTTGATAAATTGCCGGCTATATAGCTGTGAGAACGCTTCAACGATTGTTGGATCCACAGGCTCAGGTTCAACCACTGCTTCTCCTTCATCCGCCTCTTCTTGCTCCATCGGCACTGCTTGCAAGACCTCAGTCAATACGGTAACATATGCTACACTCAGCGGTACCACTTTTAACATTTCCATCAAGTTATCAATACATATTCTAGTTTCGTTGCCTTTGAAGCTTTGAATGTACTCTGGTGGTGAATTGTTATCCTCAAATACTAAAGATGCTGGGTTGATATGCTCAAAGACTCCAGGAATAACCAACAAACGTTCAGCACATAGTCGTGGGTGATATGGAGACATGACTTGTACTGCATGCCAAAGGTTTTGATCCTTCAACTGTTGACACAACTTGTCGTATGCATGATCCGAGGTATAATGTGGTAACAAGGTGAGAATATCCACGACTTTTGAAAACAATGTTCTATCATTCAAAAATTGTTCCACTGTTTGAACCAACTTCTGTGCACAAACTGGGGAAAGCTGTTTTGATTCTATTGCTGTGCTCACCCGTTCTAGACGCTGGACTGTAGTTCTTCTCTTGATCCGTGCAACAAACGTATACATTCTAACCAGCATATCAATATCGTCTTCATAACCATTCAAGTACCTTTCATCCCATTCCCGTTCCATTAAATTCGCCACTGCAAACAATTCTCGACGGCCTCGGAAAAACGCTTGTAGTACAATTGCCGCTCGTTCCTCTTGACGAACTCTCTCTCGGCGCTCTCGGTCTTCTTTTGCTCTTTGCAAAGCAGATTGACGACTCATTCCTAGCGTCGACCTACCGCTTAGATTGATCTGCCTTGTTTTGCGGAATTGGCCCGAGAAATTCATGGCTGAATTCAGGTCTGTAGTTCTTTATATGCCGTTTGATCTAATAGAATTCTTTTGGAGACTTCTGAGTTGTGGCGGTTCTAAGAGTTGGATTTATAAAGTGTTGGGAGCGCACGCAGCCCCGTGAAGACTCCGATAAACGATTAAAGATTGGTGGAGTGGCAAAAAACAAAAAAAAGGGTGGAAGGGATGGAAAGGTAGTGTTAGGTGAGATTTTTGAAATATTCTAGAATGTATTGTGAATTGAAATTCTTTTGGATTCGAGCTGGAAATTGGTAAGTTGGCCCTGTGCTTACAAATAGCGCCGCACATATCCCCGCCGCAAAGAATTCGACAAAGTTTAAAATTTAAAAGTCCAAAATAAAAAGTCCAATTTAAAAGTCTTATCTAATATACAAAAAGTTGAGTCAAAAAAAGAGTGAAAAAAAACTCCAGAGTCATGAAAGTCATTGAACAGAAAACAGAAAATAGTAGTACACAAAAAGCTTTGGAAAGCGGGTCATAAACGTCATAATTCGAAAAATCTTCGTTTTCCTTAGAACAAAGCCATAACAACTGGAACCATCAACATCCAAGAGGAAACTGCAATGTTTTCAGCGGCACCTTGAGAAGCAGCAGCCTTAGTTGGAGCAGCTTGGGTAGTAGATTGGGCAGTAGATTCGGCAGAAGAATCACTCGTGTTACCACCAGTGGAAGTTGCAATGGCTTCAGTTGAAGAAACCTTGGATTGAGTGGCCATGGTAGAGTTCGAGTATGACGACACGGTATCGTTATCTTGAGCTGCCAAGTTGTACAAGGCAGTTCGAGAAGTATGGTACAAATCAGAGACAAATGACACTTCATGAGTAACAGCGGTGGTACTGTTTGAAGAAGTAGCAGAGCTGGAAGTTGGAGCAGCGGTAGAAGAAGGAGCTTCAGTAGTGGTGTTTTCAACAGAAGAAGACATCTGAATTGCTTGCAAGTTCAACGCATTATTAGTGAAGGATTCTTCACTGGAGGTGGTTGGAGCAACGCTACTGCTGACTGGAGTTGGAGTGATAGTAGTGGTTGGAACAGCAGAAGTTGGTGGTGGTGGTGGTGGAGCTTGAGAAGAAGATTGGGGAGCCTCAGACGAAGATGATGGCGGTGGAGCTTGAGAAGAAGATTGTGGTGTTGGAGCTTGAGAAGAAGATTGTGGTGATGGAGCTTGAGAAGATGAAGATTCACCAGTTGAGGAAGAGCTTGGAGAAGACGAAGAAGAATCGCCACCAGAGCTGCTACCACCAGAACTAGAACCACTGTCATCAGAACCATCAAGTTCAAACACTTCAATGTGAGCAGTGGTACCCTTGGGAGCAGTTACCACACAGAACGCACCGTCTCCAGCACCATCAGCAGATTGATTAGAAGTAACTTCATTGATATCATTCTTACTTGGGTCAATTTCACATGGAGTACCATTGCAATTACCACCATCACAAGCAATTCGAACACCATACTTTGGCTTGGTGTTCTTGAATGGACAGTCACTTTCCAAGTAGATTGGGTTCCAACCAATCTTGACAAAAGTATTACCATTGTTATCGGTATTGGCACCAGCAACATATGGAGTCCAGTTACCATGAGGATTGCTCTTGGTACCCCAAACGCATCCTTCTTCAGTAGACACTCCTGGAGGATTGATATAGTAGTGAGCGGCAGTGCTAGCCCAATAGCTTGGATCTGGGACAGCAATAGTCTGACTGCTACCAGAACCAACATTGGTTGGAATCAACATGGCTTCATTACCTGGCAAGACAGTTTGACAGAATGCAACATTCTTGCCACACTTGTTCTTTGCCTTGACAGCTCCACTACCATCGACACACAATGGCTTGTTTGGGAAAGGTTTGGTCATTGACCCATCCTTTTCACAATACATACCACCATCTTGACTGCCTGGATAGCTATAAGAAGTAACCTTTGGATTCCATTGAGCAGAAACCTTACCTGGTGGACACGCGTATGGACACCATCCGCCAGGTTTACAAGGTTGGTCAGGAGACATGGCCCAACCGCCATTTTCCTTATGAGGAGTAACAGCCACAATATCCTCATCAGATGGGAATTGGCATTGACCACCTCGTTTCGTTAATTGGGTATCATCTTCCAATGATCGATGGTGATGATGGTGACGATGACTGTGTTCCAATTGGTGTAGAGAGACCGGCTCGACTGAAAGATCTCCGTGCTTATGAGAAGTAGCAGAGGCCAAACTGCCCAGCAGAGTGACCATAATCATAGTTGAAGAAACCATTGCGAATGTTGATGTTGTTGTCGTAAACGATTGTAGAATTTGGTATTGTATATATGAAAGACTTTCTGTAAAATAACTCGAAACCAGCGAGACAATTAAGACAGAAAAAAACAAAAAACAGGGGGCTCCGTGCGCGTCGTAAAATTAACGTTTGAGTTGTATTGTTTCAAAGTTTCCAAAAAAAATATAACAGCTTTGGAAATTGTCGCACTAAGTTGAACGAATGTGAGTTGTCGAGTGTATAAAAGAACGAATGAACAAAAACGACGGTATAAAAAGTTTTGACGTGAAGAATGATCGAAGGGGCGGATGGTCGCCCCTTTTTATTTGTTATTCTATTACACACATACCAACATAACGCGTTGTTATGTGCTCCAAGCTTTTAAAAATTTTCTCCCTATTTACAAATCCCGCTTACAAGTCCAAATCTGGAAGACTGCGTTTTTCAAATCGGCAAATATGCACGGCGATCTTAGCCTATTGAAGCGATGGCGTGCGCACGTCGTGCCAGATTGGGGATCGTTGGCGTGCGCATCGGCCCATATTAAGCGATCATCTGGTGGTGCGGCTCGGCCGAAGGTTGGTGCATTTGAATTTGAGTTTTTGGGAAAAACTTCTGAAAATCGAGAACATGGCTAACTAAAATGGTAATATCGTAGACATGTTGCTAACTAAAATGGTAATATCATAGACATGTTTTTGATCTCGGCCCAATGAATTCAGAATAATTTCGGTTTATGCATACTCTATAATTTGTTCAATTTGACCCCCCTACTGCAGTTATGACTAACTTCTGATCGATCATAGCTTGTACCAAGATCTCATGGTCCAGGGTAATAATCCCTTCGGCCCAGCCGAATAGTACGGGGATGTTGAACGAAAGCATCGCTCATTATGGTTTATGCAGCAATTGGATGTCTGCCATGGGGGAAATCGTGGTACGATCTGCTCGTTTAAACTATTCTATTAACAGTACGTATAAACCCGTTATAAGGCGTCTTCGGCGTACGGGTTCCCAGTTGAGGGGGTGATTAGCATAGAATCCCGAAGAAAGTGTGGTGGGTAGTCTCGATAGATGCATGCAGATAGCAACGCTGGCGTTAATTGGCTTGTCTTAGAGAGCCCCAATTGTCAATAGCATGCAATAGGAGAAACAACTAGAAGATCTTTTTATTGGTTGCAGACCTGCCCAACAACCAGCAATTCTGGCAGAGACCGTTGGATTTCTTGGAGGTAATAGAGATATTTGCGTATCGAAACACTTTATAAAAAGTACCTACGATGAATTATATTTTCTTTCTATAGGTTGAATCGACGATTATTTCGAGCGTTGGATAAAGGTTTCGGTCTCCAGCGTTGTCTTGAATGTTGAAGAATGCTCGTTATAAGTTAAGACATGTTTTTTTTTTTCGTCAATGCACGGTTGGCCGGCGCGGATTCCCCGTTACGGAAGTAACTGAGCCTCAAAAATATCTTAGAATATTTCACCGTGCCGTAGACTGAAAATCACCGGACGGAATATCGCTATAGTAACCAATTTTATGCCTATATACGGCCATAATTAATTGGTCTCAAAAAACTGACATGTGCAGTGCTTTTTATTAATTTTACTTAGGATAACGTTCTAAGATCTTAGAGCACATGGCTGATTAAATTAGAAAGGCTATTCCTGAATGCGGCATTTGATTTTTTTCAACGATTTGTACCATCTGGAACATATAGCTCCGAGAGATACAATAACCGGTCTTAATGATTCAAAAGCGCTAATTCAAAAGAAACATAAATATAAAACAATTAAAAAAAGACTGGTCCTTTTTAAACAGTCGGTGGAACAGTTTCCATTAACGGCTCTGTCTTTGATTTTTTTTTTCTAAATTTTTATCCAGCTTATGTGGGATCTTAAACATCCGCGCGGCATACCGTTTTTTTTTTTATTATCCTCGGGCAAAAGAGAAATATCAAGACATCTAGCCCATGGTAGACAAGTTTTTTGGTGGCCAAATATAATTTGCTCGTATGTACATATATGTACATATCGGAGACCTTCAGTGTTGCAGTTTATACCGAAACAGAGACATGGCAGTGTTAGGTACGGTACCTCTAACAAAATGCCGATTTATATCCCAATTTATTTAGTTTATTTGATTTATTTTTATCGTCAACTGGTTGTAATTATCCAAGGCGTATATACCGTATACTTATTTGGAATCGTATTGTCCGCCTTGGCTAGTCCCATGCACAGGATCCGTCGTTATCCGAAGTGCTGTCGCTCGCGATAGACCGACGGCAAAGCTCGAGCCCAACTAACAATCGCAATCTGATGACCAGTGCGTTAATTCAACAAAAGAATCGATCGAGAATTATTACTTAAGGCTGTTTTGGGGGAAACTACTTCGTTCCTGAGGTGAGCTGATCCATACGATCGGTACTTGTTTTGATTTTCCTATGTCTGGTGATGGAAGGAATGTGGCGCGGCGCAAAATCTTGCGGCATGTAGATTGGAATGGATATGAAGAAAAAGCGTCAACGCAAGATTCCAAAGCGTATCTTTCCGATTTCAAGCCTCGATGGTTCGCGTCGTGAGCACGGGCGTTGAGTTTAATCGGGGGTCCTTCTTGCCATTTTTGTCGTAAATTGGCTGTCTGTGCCGGTAGTGGCCACATGGTCCCGTGCAGATATTGGAAAAGATGCGGCGCCGTAAAAATCTGAGTAATAAACGCAGACGTTCGTTCACGAGCTCTCCATTCCATAGACACTCCGTATATTCTGGTGACCTGATGCTTGTGTTTTAGCAGTACTGAAAAATGTATGACGGAAAAGCACTATGCTTATTGCGGTATAGTGTACTATGATGTAACGCGATACCTGCTGGATGGCGAAATCCTCTAGGCGGAGATACCGTTAGTCTGGGTATAGAAGCGCAATATCAAAGCCTTGGCTCTTTTGACACGTTCCGGGACTCTTTTTAACTGTCTTTTTCCGCGTATTGTTTTCCCCCCAGATTAAACAAACGCAGTTTCCAACGTGATCAACCGCTGTGTGCACCAGATGTGTGGTGTCAATACCGAATATAGGTGGCTGGACTGCCAATAACGATAGGCTTTTAAAAATATAGCTTTAATAGCTACGGCCGATACCTCGGAAACGTGGCATTCCAGGCGTCCAATAACCCCATTTGTGGTATTATGCATGCAAGCGTTTAATGTTGTGCGCCGCATTTGGTGCAGACTTTTTGAGGCATCGCTTAGCGCCTCACAATATCTGCGGCTCAATGAAATTGCATAAGCGTAATTATTTTGCACTAGCCGTATCAAGCACTCTATATATCTCCTCATAATTTTCCGAATAAATAATTTGAGGATCCTTCCCAATTTTACACCGCCATCATTTGTCAATGGATACACCAAAGACGGACGAAAAGACCCATGAGTGGTTGGCGACGTATTACACGCTAGTCAAGAAATGGTATAGTGAAAAGGCCGAGGATTATGTCTACAGGCCCGTGAGGCACTGTTTTTGGAAACCAGCGAAATCCCATAACGGAGTAAACAACAACGCAATTCCTCCACCTGACAAACCGTTACTGTCGGAATCGGAGATTTTTGACGAGGTGTATACCCTGTTGACTGAACCGGAGATGCGGAAAGACATGTCATCGATCATCCAGAACAGCAATAGCGAGAAGAGCAGAAAACATGGGGTTCTGGTGCGCAAAATGCGGAGCCAAAATGGCCGGTTCGACGCGCCAAATATGTTCATCACGTTATACGACTGGATGTACCGCCATGACTTGGACGGGGAGGAAGAGGTTGACCGGGCTAACAAATTGTTTCAAGACTACCATGACGATGACCCCGTGGGTCGGTTCCATTGTAAGCTCGACGTGAGAAGGTCGGAAAGAAAAATGGCGGCGAGACCACAACCTAACAGTACCGCGCCGATCATTGCCGTGGTGACCGTGGATTATGATCCTATAAACGTCTACCAAACCGCCATCCAAAAAGCCGCTGAGAGTGATCTCGCAAACAGACGAGCCAAAAGAGAAAACTTGGATAATCCGCCACCTGTGATCGAGTCGACAGAGTATCTTAAAAAGGCCATGTTAAAGTGCCATCGCAACTGCGGCGTCAACCATCTATGGATTACCAACCGGTTTGGCTGGTTATTCGTCACGTTTGATGGACCAGATGTTACAAAACCAATGCGGCGTGAGGTTACATATGGCCGTGTAAATCCGTGTGGTAATACCCCTTTGCCTGGACACACCAGTGATGTCACCCCGGAGTTTGCGAAACCAAAAGGCTCCGATGTTACCGTACGTATCGGGTATACCAAGAACAAGGATTACTTTAATATTCGGAGGCAAATGTGGCATAGTCTTAAAGCTGCATTCCAGGAGAAATATAACTATTAGATTATTAATCTTATTTAACTTTATGGCCAATTGTATGTCAAAATGTACCGCTTACCGGCAGTCTCAGTCACCGTGTACAGCAAGTCATTTTTCAAATCAAACGATAGATCCTCCGGCGAAGTGGGGAAGTACTTGCTCCCGACTTTACTAGGCGTACCACCTTGCTTCCATCGGTATAATTCACCGGAGGACCCGCCATTGGATTGTGAGATCAGGTACTCTCCCGATTTAGACGCCGCACCTTGCATTCGATCCACACCGATACAGTACGCCATTTTAGCCTGGCTGTCACGGATAGTGCGGTCTTTGGAGTCCAATGTAAACTTGGCAAACCGGGTATCCTTATTGGCAGAAGCAGGCTGCCACTCGCCAACTAACAGAGTATCTGGCTTATCGGTTCGATCGAGCGCAATGTACGAGAATCGGAACTTTGGACCGGATGACAACTTGTAGTATCCAGATTGCGGAATTGCATACTTGTAGTTCGCAGCGGTATATTTCTTACCAGACTTGCCAATTCCGCCTCCAGAGGAAACTTGCCAGATGTTACGCAGGTCAAACCGACGGATACCAACGTCGGTATCCACAACCCAGAGAGTATCACCATACCAAGCAATCCCACCAGCGTGGCATTGAACGGGGCCGAAATCATCACTAGCGGTTGGGTAAACCAACAATGCATGTCGGTATTTGTTTGTACTTTGATCAACAAACGTCACCCGCGTATTGGTGTTCTTGCCATTATGCCATGTCACAATCCACGCCTTCTTCCCGTTCCAATCACCTTTTTCATAGGCATCAGAGGTGGACGATATCCCTTGAGGAACCCATTTATCCGTGTTCATGTCATCAAACTTGTCGGTTTCTTCCCATTGCAGGGCTTTTTTGACGTCAGGATACGACTTCATGCCCACGGATTTCATCTTGTGGTTGCCATCGTTGATCACAGATGTCAAAGAAACCTTGTGCTTGCTCATAGTCTTTGCCAACCCACTCAATTGTTTAGCAGGATGCCAACTCATCTTGTAGTCTGAAGTATCCAGTTTTTGCTCGCCAGTGCACACCGCATTGACGACTGCAGCCGCACCAAGTGCTACTTGTACAAACGTAAATAGTTTCATGGTTTGAGTTACTAAAATAAAATAAAATAAGAACAAAAAGCCGGTATAGGGCTAATATTTATAGTCTATTTTAGCCGTGCCTGAACATGATCTCAGCCTCTATTGTTGACCCTTGTAACCCGTACCTGAAAACACTTGAAGTAACGTGCACGTGTTGTATTACTCTGCCAAGAACTTCTTTCCCTTTGTTGATCACTGGGATGGTACATACAAAAATAGCGACAGTTTACGTCCATAAAAGCATGGGGAAATGTATTACGTTTGATCTCTTAGCATGGGTTGTTCTTCGCAAGCGGAGGGAGGCACAGTGCAGCAAACCTCCACCTTCAACAATATGTGGTTTGAGATAATACGAACGAGGATGTCTCAAATACCAGAATCTGTACTCACTTTGATGATATCATCTCCCCCTCTTCAGCCACACCAGCCCGCAAGCCGCATTACTTAAAAGCGATGATTGTTACCGAAAAAAACGCCAAGACGATAGCCAGCCGTATGGGACTTCACATCTTCACCCGTCCAAAACGAAGACGAGACGTCCAGTTGCTTCCTAACTAGCAGCAGCTAGCACCATTCGAGCAATATTATTGCCGCAGCATATGCATATGGACAAGGGTGGTAAAAGACCCATTACCAATCCCGAAACTCGCTATGATTCATGGTTCTGGACTTGGCAAATTGGAGTCTGCGTCGTGAACACCATTCTATTCCAGGAAATTACATAGTGGATCGATATTTAAAAGTGGAGATATTTTTTTTTCTATACATTAAGTTTAGCCGCACCATCAAAAGCCATTATGGCGAAAACGCCGAGACTGTTGCTATCCCCCGTGTCCGAAAGACGATCAGACAAATGCTTTCAACTCATCCTAGCAATCATAGTTGAATGAAAAAGGGCAAGTGCAAAGAAGATCTCACATCCGCTAGAGTCGCCACCACATCCCATCGGGATAGCCGTGCCGACAGTTACCATATACGAGATTCCAGTTAATTAACCGTGTATACACACACCACTTAAAAAACCAATGATTGAACAAATAATGAAGCCCTTAGACTGACTAGTTACATATTAACCAACTCTTTTTTTTTTTTTAAGAATATTTTTTTTTTTTTCCAGCTTTTTGTTTATTGCATGAAAAGGAAGAATTAATACCAATGTTTTAAAAACTAACAATGACGAGGGAAATAGAAATAACAATAAACAGGATTAAGATTGGTTGCATTCACCTGGTTCCTTACCACCAGCAGCTTGTTGTCCACCTTCTTCATCGCTGTCATCATCATCATTATCATCATCATCTCCAGATGCACCTTCTTCATCGTCGAAATCATCTTCAAAATCATTCAAGTCTTCGTAATCCAAAGCTTCACCAGTATACCAATCAACGGCTCTTGGAATCAACTTTTCTTTGATCTCTTCACCCAATTGATAGTCCATTTCCAATCGTTCTTCCAAATCTTCTGGAACATCTTCTTCATCTTCTTCCTCTTCATTTTCTTCATCGCCACCAACAGCTGGTGCCTTTGGTGGATAAAAGAATTGGAAAAATGATTCGGTTGGAATCGTCTTTTCTATGGTTCGAGTAGCCTTGGTATGCTTGTTTCGTTGCTTTCTCTTTTCAATTCTTACTGTCAAGTTATTATCAGCCGAAGTCCAATCAATATCTTCACCTTCAGCATGGTCGTAAATGAAATCACCACCGTATCCAGTTTCTTCTTGATAATAATAAGACTTGGTCAATGTCTTGTTGGTGAAAAATGGATTTTCAGCAAATTCAAACACCAATGCAAACCCTGGTTTTTCCAAGTACTTCATTCGAATATCAGTCAAGAATCGAAGGGCTTCATCATCCCGGTCAGAAATCGTTTCAGCGACTGGGATCAAGTTTTTCATCGCGGTTAGCCAAAATTCTGGAATACCCTTTGGAGCTTCTTCTTCTTCTTCTCCTTCTTCCTTTTCCTCGGATTCTTCTTCCTTTTCGGCCTTTTCTTCTTCATCATCTTCATCTTCATCATCCTCGTCATCTTCATTCAACTCCTTACCCGTCGTAATCTCTTCTTCAGTTGGCTCTTCATCACCGGCAATAATCTTTGCTCGACGTTGATACAACGGTTCATACTTTTTAAAGAACTTCTTTTCCAATTCCAACAATTCTTCTTGAAACTTAGCTTCTAGCTTAGAATGCTCCAATTGAACACCCTTCAAACCAGCGATTCGATCCTTTACAGCTTGTGGCAATGAATCAACATATCCACTTGGCTTACCAACCAAAGTACCCAACTTTCCTTGAATCATGGACAACAAAGCTGGGTTATTAGCCAAACCAAGAGCAGCGGCAGCGCCACCAGCGCCACCCGATCCACCATCTTCTTCACTAATAGTTGATACTGACGGTTGAGCAGCTCTGCTAGCGAACGATGAACTAGCTGTAGCAGGGGTGTTCTGCGGGGTTGGAGCGTTGTTCAAATCGTTCAGTCGTTTATTTCTAATTGGTTCTGCCATTTTTAATATTCACAAACCAAAACCAAACAAGAAATGATAATACTAAAAAAAAAAAACGTGAACGAGGTTTTTTCAAACAAGAAAGTCTGGTAAAAATGTGTTGTGGTGTTAAAGGAGGAAGGGCTAATTTTTTTTTTTTTTTTCTTGTCCTTTCTTTGCAGGGGATTTGAATTTTTTGGTCCCAAAGCGCTCAATTTTTTTTTCGATCTCGCAAGGAAAAGCGCTGATCCTCCACGTTGTCAACGGTAGCGCGATTCTACGTGTTGGGCCGGTTACCCGGACGCGGTGGGATTTTCAAGGTTTCATCTCGATTGTTTTGATTTTTTTGTCGATATTGTGTTCTATTGTATTGCGTTGCTTTCAGAAAATTTAGACCTGGTCATATCATGTATACAATCAATCAATTGGATGCTGAATTGATACGGTGTAGTGGTGGAAACTTTGCATCGGAATATGCAGTACAGAACATGTTTCGAGATGACGATTCTGTATATTGCGCGGCAATTCAACCTTGCCATCTCGTATTTCGGCTGCCATACGGGTGTATTTCTGAGATTATGGTTAAAGCACCAGATCATGCGAAATATACCAATCCTGTTGATACTATTGAGTATTGTCTTAGCATGTCACTTCACAATGAGCCGGAATTTGGTGAAATGTCTCAGTTGAAGAACCAAACGGTGGAGGTGGATGGCAAGAACCGAGAGTTCAAACTCGAATTTGCTACGCCACGAGCAGCTAATTATTTATTTATCCGGTTATCAAGTTCGCTGATAGGTAATGTGGATATTGAAAGGGTTTTGTTAAAAAGTCCTACTATGGGTTTTCATCCTATCTATGGAATGATTTGAAGCAAGATTCGGGTGGTTGGCTATCACCGCGGCGGCGGCTATCGCGGCATGGTCGGTTCCGAGGCTACCCCACATCGGCGCATAAATTATCTTATTTATTAATTAGCTGTTCTAATTCCTCTTTCAACAAAAGCTTTTCATTGTTATCCTCAAATGTCGCGAGTTTTACAATCTAACAAACAACGGGCTTTGAACTTGTTATCATATGTCCAAAACCATGGAGCAGCATGTCCATGTCATGGATGCTCATCGATTCGATCTGGGCCAGCTTTGAAACTAGCGGAACGGGCCTTCAGTAAAGCAAATCCATCGAAAACCACAGACTACGCGTTCCAAATGGCCGCTTCTAATATCCGATATGGACCTGGAGCTACTAGTGAAGTAGGAATGGACTTCAAGAATATGGGGATCGACCGTGTGGCTCTTTTCACCGACAGCAATCTGATCAACTTGGATCCGGTGAAAAACGCGATTAAAGCGTTGGAAAGCGCAGGTGTTAAATATGACATCTATTCCAAGGTTATCTGTGAGCCAAAAGATCACGGTGTTCGTGATGCAATGTCATGGGCAAGAAACCTGCAACCTCAAGCATATCTGTCCATCGGAGGAGGCTCGGTGATGGATTATGCCAAAATTGCCAATCTATTCCAGGTTTATCCAGAAGATGATCTGTTGAAATTCACCAATGCACCAGTTGGCGAAGGTAAACCAATCACCAAAAATCTGCTTCCTCACATCGCCATTCCAACGACTCAAGGAACTGGATCTGAAACCACCGGGACCGCCATCTTCGATATGCCCGAGATCCACTCCAAAACAGGCATCGCTAGCAGAGCCTTGAAACCTACTTTGGGTATTATAGATCCAGTCAACGGTAGATCCATGCCAGCTGCAGTGAGATCGGCTTCAGGGTTGGATGTGTTGTGCCATGCTTTGGAAAGTTGGACTGCGATTCCATACAATGAACGGTCTCCACGGCCTGCAAACCCAATCGATCGTCCGGCATACCAGGGTGCAAATCCAATTTCTGATATCTTCGTGCTAGCTGCATTGCGAATGACTGTCAAGTATCTACCAAGGTCAGTCAAGGATCCTGGAGACTTCGAAGCTCAGGAGAATATGATGCTGGCTGCAACTTTGGCAGGTGTAGGGTTCGGTAACGCCGGTGTGCATCTTTGTCATGGATTGAGTTATGGGTTGTCATCTCAAAACCCAGGGTATCAGCATTATCAGTATGATGTTGGCCATCCAATCATCCCACATGGTGTTTCTGTTGCGGTTACTGCGCCGTCTGTGTTTAAATATACAGCCCCATCCAACCCAATGCGACATTTACAAGCCGCCGAGATTTTCGGCGTTGATATTTCCAATGCCAAGATGGAATCTGCTGGCGACTTGTTGAAAGAAGCTTTGATTGATTTCTTGCATAATAAACTTGGAGACCAACCAAAGGGTATTAGCGCGTTTGGGTTCAAATCTGGCGATATCCCTTCATTGATTAATGGTGCTTTGCCACAGCGTCGAGTGTTGAACTTGGCCCCAAGTGTGCATGATTCTGATGAAGGTATGGTTCGTGAGACTTTGAACAGGATTCTTGAAGATTCTTTGTAGAAAAAAAAAAAAATATAGATTTTTCTGAGATTTAGATCATAAGACAACCTCCGTGTGGTAAAAAAAAGGTGGTGATAGTTGTGCGGCTCAGCTGGATCTGTCAAAGCAACAAACCCGAAGTTGAAGCCGAAAGGTGAAAAGCGACGCTGGAATCAATTATAAGCCCTGCAACGTTTTATCCATTTCTATAGCCGATGAACCGTGAAACCTTAAAAAACCAAGACGAAACGACAGTTCCCCGGATCCCCTCCAAAACAAACACTTGTTTTAATATAAGATTAACCTGCGATATACAGTATGCAGTAGGTTTTCAACACCCGAAGAAAAATGCAGCAAATTCATCTCAATGACCTAAACTTTAAAGCAAGCGGCATAATCATAATTCCAACCGATATCCCCACCAGCTACGACCACAGCCGCAGTCCATAGTCCGTAGCAACCAGAACGCCCAGCAAAATAATCCCCATTGCCGTTTAATAATCTCCTATACTATTAGCGGCCTCCGAATCTATCCAATTTCTTACCGTTTCGATGCAACATCTAGCCAGCCGCCTCATATTAATATTTGCCCCTTAAACTTTTACTCCCAACTTTACAGAAGCGCGTACTCCGAATCCATGGACTGTGAAAATACCTCAATTTCTTGTCCCAGGAACCAACCTCTATTTTTTTTTTTCTTCTCAATATAGCTTTTTCCTTTGGTTAAACAAACACAACGTTCGCTGCTTCTTTTTTATTCTCGACAGCAAACTTTTACTCTTTTTAACCACTTTTTTGGAATCAACCTTTTGATCATATCAACTTTTTTACCCGATGAAAAACGACCCAGATATACGTAACGGATGGAAGAATAACAAAGCATTGAAGCTTGGTATTGTCAAGCTGGTCATGTTACTGGCCCAGTTGCCGGTATTACATGCCTTACCGATTGGATTTTCTCGTCGGTCGTTGGGTTCAAGTACTACAGCAGAAGCTCCCCGTGAGAAAATGAGCAATCAAGATTATTGGATTAACATGGCTGTGTCCGCAGTCTTGGTGTTTGCTGGTGGGGCTTTTGCTGGATTGACCATTTCTTTAATGTCCTCGGATGAAGTAAACCTACAAGTTGTTGAACAAACTGGTAGTGAAAAGGAACAAAAAAACGCTCGTAAAGTGTTGAAACTGTTGAAACGAGGTAAACATTGGGTTTTGGTTACACTGTTGTTGTCCAATGTTATTACTAATGAATCGCTACCTATTGTATTGGACCGGGTCCTTGGAGGTGGTTGGCCTGCTATTGTCAGTTCTACTGTAGCAATTGTCATTTTTGGTGAAATTATTCCTCAGTCCATTTCTGTTCGATATGGGCTGAGTGTTGGTGCTTTTTTTGCGCCATTTGTGCTTGCATTAATGTATTTGATGTATCCAGTGGCTTATCCAACTGCAAAGCTACTGGATTATTTATTAGGTGAAGACCATGGTACTGTTTATAAACGAGCCGGTCTGAAAACTTTGGTTACTTTGCATCAAACCATGGGTGTGGAACGGTTGAATGAGGATGAAGTTACTATTATCTCGGCAGTGCTGGACTTGAAGGAAAAGCCAGTCGGGACAATTATGACTCCAATGGACGATGTATTTGTCATGGCTTCAGATAGGATTTTGGATGAAGCAACTATTGAACAGATTTTGCATACTGGGTTTAATCGAATTCCGATTCATGCTCCTGGTGAGGCTGATAATTTTATTGGAATGTTGTTGGTTCGTATCTTGATTACATATGATCCAGAAGATGCATTGCCGATTTCTTCTTTCCCGTTGGCCACTCTACCAGAAACCGGACCAGATACTTCGTGTTTGAACATTTTGAATTATTTCCAAGAAGGAAAATCACACATGGTGGTTATTTCCGAATATCCTGGTGAGGCTCACGGGGCTAGAGGTGTTTTGACTTTGGAAGATGTGATTGAAGAGTTGATTGGTGAGGAAATTATTGATGAATCGGATGTTTATATTGATGTTGCAAAGAGTATTCGAAGAGTACAACCTGGGCCTTTGAATAAGAGAAATAGTATAGGTGGGTTGACCACCTCTCCTCGACCTTCTCTGGGACTGGAACCAGCGTTTGCGGCGTTGGCCAATGAGTCTGATTTGTCCAAGTTGAAACTTGGCCCATTGAATCGAGCTTCGAATCCTCGATTGACTGGGAATCGCAATGTGCATATTAAGAAGGCACTTCCAAACGAGAGTCAAGATGGTATTAGCCCTACAAATACATATGGTGTAGTTGTAGGTGGTAGTGGTGGTGACCAACAAACTCCACATTTATCCACTTCTAATGGAGTTGGAATCAACGTTCATGCGACTGAACAAGGAGCTGTGAAGGAGTATTTCCATAACTACTCTCCAAGAGTGTCAGTTTCGGCGTCTAGAAAGGCGGGCAACGGCGGAAGAGGAGAAAGAGGTCGAAGCCCATCTCCGGAATTCCATTCGTATCGAACCGGAGGGATCATTGAATCGGTTGTTAATGTCGATGGGGTTAACAAGACGGTTATTGAAGATGTTTCTGGCGGGTCGGATAGTGAAACGTCAACTAGATTGTCTTCTCGTCGGTCGCCGAATATTGAAGATACCAGTGAAACTCGACCATTACTAGATTAAAAGTAAATTTTTTGTTTTGGGATATACTGTTTGTTTGTTTGTTTTTTGGTTTTTTTTTCGTGAAAAGCCATCTTATACTTTTTTATGATCATTAATACATTTATAACTTCTATTCTTTGCTTGATACTGTGGTACTGTTTACGCCCATATTTTAACCTCCAAGTCCACCGACCCAGTTGCAATAACACACCTTGTGGTGACATTTTTCGCGTCTGGGCCTGTCGAAACCTGTGGAGCCCATTGAATACATGACACAAAATGCTGATGAGCGTCATGTATAGTCTTTACACACCGGCCCTGCTGGCTTAGATCCCAGCACCTGATTGTTTTATCATCTGATACACTGAGCAGATATTTCCCACAAGGGTGGAAAACCAACTGACGTACCCAATTATCATGGCCCACTAAAGTCTTGATTACTTCTTGTCGCGTGTTCCAGATCTTAATAGTCTTATCTCTAGATGCAGTCGCCATGTACTCAAAACTGGTGGAGAACTGCGACTCTACCGGCTGTTTCAAACCTTCCCATTGCGCCAGATAAGGATGTGCGGCTGGTGGGGCAAATATAGCACATTCAATCACATGTTCATGACCAACCAGGGTCAGTTTCGCTTCTCCGTTCGTCAAATGGCTGATTCTGGCACTTTGGTCAATCCCTGCTGATATTACATACCCGCCGTCCAGCGACGGCGATATCGTCTTGACCCAGTCGGAATGGCCCTGGATGGTTCGCACCGCGTATCCGGATTTGACATCCCATATTCGTATTGTTTTATCTCTTGAACAGGATACCAAATGCACTCCTCCTGGTACAAATCTCACGCCAGAAATTGTATGGTCATGCCCCGTCAAGGTTCGTATATTCGTATAATCATTTTCTGCGTCCCATAATTTAATAGTCAAATCTGAAGAACAACTAGCCAGTAGTGAGTCTCCAAAATCCAAATCCACTACCGACTTTGTATGCCCTTTAATCGTACGCTCCAATTCGCCCAATTCCCAGTCCCAAATCTTGATACTTCCATCCTCACTAGCGCTGGCCAGCACGCTATATACGCGATGGAACGCGACTGATGTGACCGGTTGTCGGTGTCCTGATAATGAATATTTCGCTGGAGCTCGTGGTAACCAATTACTCGGGTCGGTTTTCTTATTATTAGGTATTCCTAACACTGACGTGTTTTCTAATTCGTCTTTTAAACTTGAAATCTGGCTTTCCAGATCTAATACTTTGCGCTGTAATCGGACAACTGACGTCCATTTCTTTTCCAATACTTGTGCTTGTTTGCGTGTTTCCGTAACGTCATTGATATCTATTGTGGCATCGTCGAGCTTCCCCACTAGCTCATCTATTGTGGTATTGGGGACGTTATTATTGGCGAGGTATGCTAAAATTGCGCGATTTCTATGGTGTTAGTGGATATACATGGTCGTCGTCGCAAACTTACAGCTCAGCGCGTTGTTTGTCGGTAAGAAGGGATGTCGCCTGCATCTCCTCATGTTTGTGATTTGGCCACCCAGTTATAAACTTATTACTTTTATCTGGCTTCAGGAGAGTGTTGAATGCGTTTGGGCGTTGGTGATTCTGGTGATTGGGAATTTGGGACGATGGACTTCTTGGGAGCGAGCAAACAAATTCCCTAATTAGGAAATTTCAAAGTTAGGGTTTCTGTTCTGAAAATTACCCAGCCAAATCCACCTCCGACTCAACTCCCAATTCAATCACCCACTCAAAACTTTCCACTCCTGTTCTACCTATCCGCATCAGTCGACATTTATATTACCAATGGCACCAAAGGGTATGTTTCCAACGAACGAACGGCGAAACGACGACAAAATTCTAACAATATACAGGATCTGAACAAGCTGCTCAAGCTAAAAAGGCCGCCGCCAAGGGCGTTAACGCCAACAAGAAGCTCAATGTGCGAACCAACACAAGTTTCCGACGACCAAAGACTTTGCGACTTGCTCGAAACCCAAAGTACCAACGAAAGTCCATTGCTCACTACCCACGAGTGGACGAATACAACGTTGTCTTGTCCCACATCAACTCTGAATCCGCCATCAAGAAGATTGAAGACTCCAATACGTTGGTCCTTAAGGTTGACATGAAGGCCAACAAGCACCAAATTAAACAAGCCGTCAAGAAGTTGTACGACGTTGAAATTCTTAAGATCAACACTTTGATCCGAATGAACGAAAAGCGTGCTTATGTTCGTTTGACTGCTGATCATGATGCTTTGGACGTTGCTTCTCGAGTTGGTTACATTTAAATAATCGATAAAAAAAAATTGACACAAAAAATTTCATGAGGTTACTTTTGTAATGTAATATATTCGTTAACTATTATTGATGATTTCGACAATTATAGGTTGTAGGTTTACATCTTTTGGGATTATTAGTCCTTGTAAAGCGTCGTGAATAAGCTTTTCTTGTTCCACAGGGTTGTTGTTTGTCGATGATAAAGTTTCCTTGGCATCTTGAATATATGACCCCACTGGGAATTGGTTGTGAATTGCTGAAATGAGTAGAGTAAATGTTAGTTGTAGTTTGAGTATTGTTTCGTGTCGCGCTGAATCCCAGGAGAGTTGTGTTTGTGATGCTTTTGTTTTTTGTGTAGATGTTGATCCAGGAGAAGATGGCATTTCAGAATCGACATATTCGCCAGGTCGATTTCGTAAATTGACATGCGTGACCAGATCGTTCTCCGTTTCTAAAATGGCAGCAGACAAATCCTTCTTGTCGCCGAGATCAGCTTGTTGGAACCGCCGCGCCTTGTGTTTGAAGATTTGTGCATATAGAGGTTCAGTCTTGGCCACACTCTCAGACAATTTGTTCAGCGTTTCAACAACATTACCAAGAGTTTGTTTCGATGTGGCGTTAGAGTTCATCGAAGCGATCAAATCATTCATTGCAATTGAAACTTCATGAATCACCGGGTCTCGAATATCTGGTAGTAGCAGCAATGGTAAATACTCCTTTGCTTCCTCCCCAACCTGACCAGACTGCGAATTGAAGAATTGCTCTGGAGACAATGGATCTTGATATTCTCTATCGTCATCTTCTGTCTTTGGACGTTGGCTTTTGATGTATGGACTGACAGTATAAGATTCAGCTCGTTTTGAATATGATAATCTCTCGCGCTGTTGATGAGCCCGTTCTTCAATAAAATCTAGCGCTCCAACAGTCAACGGTAGTTTTTCAAATTTGGATCTAAACGAATCATTTTGTAAAGCCAAGTAAAAGCCTCCAACATATGCAACGCCTAATCCTCCAATTACCCCAGCCGCTGTTCGTAAGAGTAGTGATGACGATGATCTCTTTGTTGGTTTTGGAGATGATGATGCAACACTGGAGTATAACCGTCGTGTGATATGTCTATACATTTGTACAGATCTTGATTAAGATTAAGAAAAAATAAAAAGATAATACAGAAAAAGGATAAACTTTTTGAAGTTTCAAGTACAGGTAAAGACGCAAACAAAACAAAAAAAAAAACCAACCCGCACACGTACGATAATTATCTTTCGATGGATTGGCTCACCTCCCGAGTTTGGTTTGGTTTTTGGTGGTGCGATTCGGCAAACTGCGTGGGCGAGCGCGGTTGCCGTCGGTTTTGGGTGTTGTTTGCTACCGTGCGGCGGCAGCGGCGTCATAGCGCTGCGAGGATCGGGGATTTTCGGTAGCGGAGATCATCGGAAGGCGCTGGTATAAGGCTCTAGCGCTTTCAAAGGTAACGGTTTAGTGCGGCGGGTTTCTGGGCGTGTGATATTTGATTGTGCAGGGTTATTGATTGCCAATGGAGTTATTACTCAGCGTGGATTACTCCCATTAGACGCCGGTGGTCTAAACGGCAATTCTTGGAATTTAAAGTGCTGGCTATTTTGTTTTGGGGACGGTTATTGACATCCTACCGTTTCTGTGTCTGTTGTGGAGTTGGAAGGATTTGGCAGGTATCAACCTTCAATATTGCATGTTTTTCGTGTTGCGCTCGCTTGTCGAATGTTCACACTCGCCGCGCGATCGCGTGAGGTAAGTAGCACGTAATAGCTGCATATATGTACCGCAACCAAAACGAAATTTGAATATCCGATGCATCCGCACATCGACAGCTCCGCTGTCCACTTTTCTCTCCCAGTCTATGATGCTTTCTTTTTGGGGTTTGTTGGAGACAACGACGAGTTTGATAACCATGCCACGATCATAAAAAAAAGGGAAAAAAACATAACAACAAAAAAGCGTGGTCTCGTTTTATTAAAGCAATGGGTTAAGTACATGATTGATAGGCTACAAAGATGGCAGTTAATGCTTGCGGTTAGTTGGAATCATTCCAAATGACAGTCCACGGATAGCGGTTTTGGCGTATTTATTGTCGAGCACTTTATCCACCCTCTGATTACCTTCCAATCTTCTTCGTTCTGCTGGGGAATTTGCAAGTAATGATGCATCAGCATTCTTTTTAGACTGCGACTGCGATTGCTGACTTGAAACCATAGTTGTAGCTGCAGACCATGTCGACGCGGCGTCGCTGTTGTCTTGTGAGCTGCTTGTGTTCGTCATGCTGGTACCTCTGGAAGATGACATTTTGTGTGTACAATGTGTTTTATAGTGCTGAGAGAGTTTGGATTGATTAATTGAAGAAGAAAAAAGGAGCGGATGAAAGACTGTATTTATAACAACCAGTACGGACGGGAACGGTGTGCTTCTTCATGACTATTATGTATTTATAGCAAGCACTACGGACCGGACGGTGTGCTGTTTCATGACATATTTATCTCCGAACCCTGTATGTATTATTTGTTTCTTGAAAGGAATAAACTTGCTTGTCCCCCCACTTTTCTCCGAAAACACGAGTGGCTATAGGGTCTGCCGCATGCTTGTGCGCGCCTCACACTAGCAAGAGGTGAGGTTAGTGAGTCATGGGCCAGAGCTTGGCCTAAGCCACCCGCTTCCTTGTTTAGGTGCCCGGGAATGATTACAAATACAATAGCATCTCAATATACGATATCGATAAGCAGTGGGTATTTAATTCCGTATTTTTTAAATAGTCATAAGGGGTACGAAATGTAACACAGCTAGTCGTTGTATGCATGATAATGAATCAGCAAGTCTTGGCGGTTGATAATAAATGTTGCGATGTAGAACTACAGGTGAACAATCAATAACGAAGTACAACGTCCGTTCAGTCCTCTAACTCAGGTTGACAGTCTTCTGTTTGATGCCTAGTCAATCCCCGAAGCCTTGTCTCGCTTTTATTTTTTGTTCAGTCATGGCGATCATGAGTATTCAGATATGCTTCCGTGGAATGTTCTAGGTTGGGTAATGATTGGATAAAAATGCGGTTGCGACGTCGTAAGAGGTAAACTTGGTACTCATTTGAAGCGGAAATTGAACAACAACCAACCTCTGAAAAACCAACTTGACAAAGATTTTTTGGATGACCGGGCACAAGTCAGTTCACCACCGGTATGTCTACGCGAGACTGAATATAGCCATTAATTGGGTCGGCATGTTATGACTATTTCTGTAATCTTGCTATTATATTTTTACTTTTTTTTTGAAATTGATTGTTTTTTTGAATGCGGGGTTTTTCGGAACCATCATGGGTAAGCGATTTTTTCGTTTTGTATATGCAGGTTTTTCTTCAATGTTCTCCGGCGCCGCACAATTGGGTGAGGTCAATGACTCTTTTGTAACACGGAGCTGCTACCCCGAAGATTATAAATCCCTCGATCATGAGTTACCACCCCCACATATCAGAATGGTTGCTCAAAACAACCAATAAAACTCCAAAAAAAAACAAACAACCACAACTGGTAATCCGTGGCTACATAATAAGTTTATAGGCAATGCCGTCGAAGATCGGGAGGTTGCGCTTACAAATATCCCTCTAGCGGAACCGGTGCCCCGGATGCGTGACTCAGCCGTGTCCGCAACTTTTTTGTCCACGGTATCCTTTAACCTGGCTTTGGAGTTATGAATCATGAGATATGATTTTCAATCATGACGGAGACCAATCTCCGTCGTGAATATAAAAGGACTTTGATTTCCTCGGTTTATTTCAATTTTATTATTCATCTGCAAAACACACAAAAGCACAAAGACTTTATCAATGAGCTATTCAATCAAACCACAACATTCTACTACTTCTACATCCTCTTCTGCCTCCTCTTACGAAACGCAGCAAAGAGAGTCGCAATTCCGAATTGACAAGCTATTTAGTCATAAATCGGCTCGTCTGGCTATCGGGGTAGCGACGCTAGGAATTATTCCTACATCGAATGAGGATGAGAATGAATCTTCTCGAGGTTACAGCCGGCTTGTCTAAACGCAATGGACGGACAGCAGTACTTTATAATATGACCTTATGATTTTTTTATATTTCGTTTTATTTATCAACGTATAGTATTTTTTTTTAATTTAATTTAATGTTGAACTTTTTACTTTACAGACCTCCCCATAGTTATGTTCCAACAACCAGCAGTGTCTATATGCTGAAATATGCGAAATATAACAACGAACAGACAAACAAAAACCAATCTCATGACCAAAGCAACTTTTCAAGGTCCCCTGTTCATTTTCGTAGAGGTTCGGACAGTTCACAGCCCCGGGTCCGCGAATTTGACCCGATTAGGCGCTGGGGCGCAAGGCACGGCTGGTGCAGCCCGCAGTCTCACCTAATCAACTCCACAAAGGGTCCACGTTCCCCATTGATCTATCAACACCGGGATATGCATGCCGGAATATTCCTAATATTCGCGGGTGATGGATCCGGGTTTGTTTATAAATCGCCTGATGAATCATAAAGCCGCTCGAGTCGCCATCCGCGTTTTGAATTTCGACATGATTCCACTTGGCGAGCCGGAAAAAAAATTCCGCCAGTACCAACTTCTGGGAAGGAGTATCAGAGAGCTAGAGTTTGTGTGGTCCGCACACTTTACATGGATACCACATTTTACATGTTATTTATTTATTTTGGATTATTTATGCTACTGTCGTTTACTACTAATACAATTATTTATACAGAATATCAAAGAACTCGTAATTAGTAATGCTTGCAGCAACCTTCAATATAGAAAGATTTCGCATTTTACAATGCTATAAATAAACCATTTTTCGATCTCACTCAGCAAACCCCCAAAACTTCCTGATGTGTACCATGTAGCCGCCGCACACCCATGCGGCGTGGACTGCGATCCATCATCTATACCCATTTTTAGACAGTAACCAAGTGTTTATTTATGGAACATCAAAATGAGAGAAATACCTGCTCTTATCCAATTTGTGTTTCTTCATCCTACTGTTAACTTTCCACTCCCCATTGGCACAGAAAAGAGCCCCTGCATAAATTCGCAACATCATAACACAAAATGTCCGAACCTATTTGCAACGACCAAGAAGCTATTGAAATGAAATATTTAAACTCAGTTAAATGTAGGAACTTTCAAATTACTGACAGTATAGAAAAAATAAACATTGAAGACAGTTATGTGGTCTTGATACCGCTGAGAAGACGAGACCGGTTTGCTTCTAGACTCAGAAGAATCAAGCGAAAACTGCAACGAAAAGGCGTGGATGGGTGTATTGTGCAAATTTTAGACTGGTGTATTACTGCAGGATGTATTCTCATTCGATTTATCAAATGGGCTATCCCATTGTTTGCCGTCGGTGCTATTACTGGTCTAGTATAAAGCTTTTAAACTAGCTATAATCATGCTAAAAAAAATTCGGCAAACAATTTCTGAGCGGAATCTCCGCATTTGGTCTTTTCCACTTTTTTTTTTTTTTTGTTTTTAGTTTTATAGGTTTTTTATTTTATTCTTGACTATTTTAGCATTATAACTATTTTTACGGTATTGCCTATTTTGTAACGGAACGTTTATTACCACATTCATCCCAACTCACCCGCGCGATGTGAATATAAACTCTGCCTCTAGACATTAACACTCTCTTTCAAAACCCATAGAGTACTATAGAATAACAAAATGGTGACTACAATTTACATCACAAGACACGGATACCGGTCAAATTGGGTGAAAGATGTACCAGTACCTGATCCTCCAACAGGGATTATCGGGGATCCAGTACTGGCGGTCCACGGAGAAGAACAGGCCGAACAGCTAGGCGCGTACCTGTCTGGTGTAGAACCACGAATTCAACGGATTTATTCATCGCCTTTTTATAGATGTCTTCAGACTGTCGAGCCGGCGGCAAAGTTGCTGGCTGTGGAGGTTTGCCCAGAAAATGGGGTCGGTGAATGGTATAAGCGGGACCGAGAAACCAAGCCTCAAGCGGCAAATGCAAAGACTTTGCATTCTTTCTTCCCAGAAGTAAAAGAAGATTATGAACCGTTGGTTAGAGTATCACCGCAAGGTGAAACCGAGCAGGAGTTGCATGACCGAAGTATTGAAGCTGTGAGACAATTGGTGGGGGAATTGCAACATGAACCGGAAATTAAAACCATTTTGATTTGTACTCATGCAGCAACAAAGATTACCCTAGGTAGAGCTCTTACTGGGGACGCTAGTTTAGAAATTCGAACTGGTACTTGTTCATTAGACAAGTATGAGTTGGAACAAGACAAGACAGGGTTGCCTGGGGATTGGAAGATTTTGTCTAATGGTGACACGAGTCACTTGGATAAAGGAGAAGAAATGCATTGGTCATTTGGTATGTTGATACAGTCGAAAATGTGACGATAGAAATGGCTAATGAACTGAAAATAGAAAATCCATTCGATCCAGGATCAACAGAGGACATGTTGAATCGACAACAGAATGCGAACGCTCAACAGCCGTCAAAACCAGCGCAACAGAAAGACGAACAAATTGTAAGTTAGGAACATTTAACCCAGAAGAAAAAAGAACATTTTATTCTAATATATTTCCTTTTATATTTTTAGTCAGTTTATATCCCATTAGACATGGAATTGGCCGCAGCGACGTATAATTCACGAACATCTAGTGCGATGCAGGTGATTGATTTTGATTCGGACCGGCCGGTATTTAAGATTGGTGATGCAGCTTATGAAGGGCAGTTTGAGAACCTTGTGGGGACTGAATTATATACAGATCTTGAAGGAGATCAATTTGCTACATCAAGAGAACGAATTCGAGCTCATCCTGTCGATTTGAAAGATGTGAGTCAGAGAGAAAAGACATATTGGGATAATAAAGTCAACAAGTTCCAGCTCAAGATTAATGAAATCACCAAGAGAAGGGTTCAAGAGGACCGAGAGATGATGGAGGATGAAGAGCAGCGCAGAAAAGACGAACAAGAGCAAGTTCAACAGTAAATCAATATAATTATAATATGTACAGATAATTTCGTCAAAATTAATAACCCTTTCGTCTAGCCTCAGCCACCAACTTGAACAATCGCTTAACACCCATATCGAATTCACGACGCTCTTTAGCCAATCGCAACCGTCGTTTAGTTTTACCAGGCCGTTCATGGTACCGCTGTAGTGAGATTGTCTTTGGGATAGCGTTTGAAATGTTTAAAGATCGGAGTTGGTTAATGGCCACCTGGAGATGATTTGGACCTTGCACTCTGATGCTTCTACCAGCCATGATACCGGTCCGTGGCACAGGCATATGCTTCAAAGAATTGGTTTCCTTTTT
>JAKTPN010000345.1:0-45743 GCA_030557665.1 Blastobotrys apis
GACAGACACGCTAGAATGCTCGTTAACAGAAGTTGGAGAATCCGAAACTACCAGGGCACGACCAATAAGTTCCGAGATGGATGCATTTTTCTTTAAAAAGGCTTGACCGGAATATAGTCCGTTACCATTCGGTGTAGTTACGTCAACATGTCCCAGATCAATATACTGACCACCTACTGACAATGCGCCACGAGAAATATCCCCGTCGAGTCTTACTGAAGGGTAATAAGTGCCCTTTTGCAGCCCGTTTAATGTGATATCGAACAAGATTTGCGTCGGAGAAACCGCGACCATTCTAGCGAGCCCCTTGACTGGTGACTCTTGAGCCGATGGGTGGTGCGATTCCAAAATCGCTACTGCTGCAGAGTTGGGTTGGCCAGTGCCTCGAACAATCGCATCTCGGCCAGTGGATTGAATTGATGAGATGATAGATGATGGTGGTGCGGATCCTCGTACGGAGACTAATTGCTGCCCCAGGTCAAAGTCGATATTTTCAATGCCTTGCAATGGCGAAAGCGCCTTACGGATAGATTCGGTGCAGTCGTTGCAATGCAGAGGAACTGCATAAAGTGCCTTGAGTTTGTTAGTATTGTTTGGTAACTGCTCGACTGCTTACAGTAAATGTATCCGCCGCTGTCATGGTTGGAGTTCTGATTGAGAAAAAAGTTGGTGGAGAAATGCTTAGAAATCGAATTGTTTCCACAAAAATATGGGCCGAGTCCCCCAACCTCCGGCCGGGTGGGGAGAGCATAAAGTATCTCGACGAGTTTGGTGAACCGAGGTTGGAAAAGTGGCGTCATATTAATCGGATTGATACACATTCGTATGAAAACAGTAAATTTAGGCCTTTTGTTCTCAACTTCTTGTTTTCTTTTTCTGCTAAACATGTTTTCAAACCGATCCGCAATGCCTTTATAAGCCGCATCATGTGAAAAAGATGATCTCTATAGATATATGGAAACCACAATAGGATCTGTAAATCATTTCCATTTGACTATTTCCCAGAATTCCTACATTGCAATCGAAACAATGAAAGTCCAACGAGAATAAAACAGTAATATCAAACGCCAGTCAACTCTCTCTGCCGACCCACTCAAGCGTATATTCCCAACCGCTCGTTCACTAGTAACACGCTCCACCCAACCAGATCTTATCCTCCACGTACGTGTCTCTCGCGTTGATGCTTCAAACGACAAAACGCAATGTTTAACCGGATATCACAATTTGGCAAAAATATAGCCGACGAGTTAGAAAGTGTGGCTGGTACTACCGGTGGACGTCAACAGAATCCTTCCAGTCCCCCCAGCAATTCTTCAAGTCGCCCTAGTAGCGCAAATAGAAATACTACAGAGGGTCAATTGAAGATCTTGACGAAAAACGCACATCTTATGGATAGTCAGACTCCGGAGCCATCGTCCTTGGAAGTCTCAGGACAAAAACAAAACGAAGAAAAAGAGAAAGATGAAGGTGAAGATGGTGCTGAAGATGAAAAGAAACCTCAAGACGATGACGAACAGCAGGCCGAAAAACCTGATACGGCAACGGTAGAAACCTCATCTGGGCCGGTTGAATTACCAAGAGAGATTTTCCAGAAGCTGAAAAAATTCAACAAGTATGAAGAAAAGTATCCTGGTATG
This sequence comes from Blastobotrys apis, assembly GCA_030557665.1. Lineage (NCBI taxonomy): Eukaryota > Fungi > Ascomycota > Dipodascomycetes > Dipodascales > Trichomonascaceae > Blastobotrys > Blastobotrys apis. The sequence continues at coordinate 1,638 of JAKTPN010000345.1, forward strand.
TGAAATTTTTGCGTATGAAGCACTTGCTAACTGAAAGTTTTTAGAATTGTTGAAGGCATACCGAGCAGAAAAGAAGAAAGGTGAATTGGTCAAGATTTTTGAAAAAGTATTGCAAGAATACACACCATGCTCCTCGATTACAGAATCCGAATCGCTGGTGGAATATCTACAGAATCTGACGTTGAAGACAGATATGCAGCGCGAGGAACTACTCAAGAAGACCAAAGAATTTGATGCGATGAAGAAAGAGTTCGATGTAGCGAAAAAGGAGCTGGAGGATAAAAACAGCCGAGTTGAAGAGCTGGAAAAGACTGCAGAAAGTGGGTCAGATGAGTTGAAACAACAAGTGGAGGAACTGAAATCCCAGGCGCAGGAGAGCGAGCTGGTGAAGAAGGAGTTGGAGGAGTTGAAGAAGGACGACAAGAACGACCAAGTCGAGAAATTGACCAAGGAATTGGATGACTTGAAGAGCAAAGACCAGAGTGGTAAAGTCGACCAGTTGACCAAGGAATTGGAAGATCAAAAAACCAAGATGCTGGAAATGGAGAACAGCCAGGCTTCCACAGCCGCCGACTCTGAGTCTAAGGCGACGACATTGTACCAAAGCAAAATCAAAGAATTGACTGAAAAGGTTGCTACCTTGGAGCAGCAAGTTACTGATGCTGCTACCGCTGCTGCTAAGGAGGAACCGCCAAAGGAAAGTGAACCATCACCATCACCATCACCAAAACCAACACAACCTCAAACCCTAAGTAAGTCTCAGAAAAAGAAGAACAAGAAGAAGAACAAGGGTGGGAATGCTGCTACTGTTGCTTCTGCTTCTGCTTCTGCTTCTGGTGCTACTGCCGCCGCGGCACCTGAGGCTGATCGGCCACACCCAACCGAGCCTGACACTGATGCCACCCGTGTCAAGGAGCTTGAAGCAGAATTGCGGAGAAAGAGTGACGAGATCGCGTCCCTGCAAGACATGTTGAAGGAAGTTGGCCAAGATTTGGTCACGGCTAAAGATGAACTCAAGGATACACAGACTACAGACGCGTTGACAGCGTTGCAGCAACGGTACGATGAGTTGAAAAAGGATTACGACTCGTTATCAGAAGAATCCGAGGAATTGAAGGAGAAGAATACCAAGCTTGAGTCGGAATTGAATGATGCAAAGACGTCTGGCGATGAATTACAAGATAAGATGAACAAACTCACCTCTGAACACAAGTCCAAGGGGGCAGCAATTGAAACCAAGCTGGAGTCTGCCGAAAGGGAAGCTCGTGAGATTCAAGTGTTGGCCCAGGACCGGTTTAAGGAACTATCGCTTGCCAAGGACGATAATACCAAACGACAAGCTCGAGAAAAGGAGTTGACGGAAGAAATCACGCAGTTAAAGGCCGCCAAATCCGACCTTGAATCCAAGACCAAGGGTCTCGAAAAGGCTACGGCGACCGAAGAGTCGTTGCGAAAAGAACTGGCGTCGTTGAACTCCACGCTTTCGAACCGAGATTCGTCAATCTCTGAGTATAAACAACGAGCAGAGAGCAGTGATCAACTCCGAGCCAAGGCAGACGGGCGGATCGCCACAATGAAACAAACCATCAACCGGTTGGAGAATGAACGCAAGGATCTGACCGATACAAGGGAACGGCTGCAAAAGGAACTATCTTCTGCAACCATGAACCAATCATCCTGGGAATCGGAACGAGCCAAGCTTGTATCGGAACTCACCCAGTTTAAGAGCTCGTTGAAATCCATGGAAGCTGACAAGTCTTACGCGGTGAGTATGTCTGAGGGCATGCGCAACCAAACGGACGAATTGCAGATGCGGATGCAAGAAGCGGAATCTCGGCGGGATACCTTGCAAGAGGAACTGGAAGATACACACCGACACTTGCAAGATCGCACGCGCGAGTTGACCACCATGAGACGGCTGTTGAATGAATCCGAAGGCACGCAAGATTCCAAGCTCCAAGCTGCGAATGATACAATCAAATCGTTGACTGAAGAACGGGAACGGCTTGAATCGGAAACCACGACGCTAGGATCGCGAAGGACCAGAGAGCGAGATGAGTTCAAGACGCGGATCGCGGATTTGGAGCGCCAATTGTCGTATCTAAATGACGAGAAATCCCGGCTTGCTCGAGACGCTGGTGAGTTGCGAAATCTGAGGGATAATGGAGATGAACGACGCAAGTTCATGGAAGAAGAGCTGGAGCAGTCCCAAAGTGTGGTATCCAAGCTTCAACATGCGCTAGAAGTGGCCGAGACACGGTTGAGAGATACTGAAAAGAGCAACCTGTCCCTGAAAAACGTCGCTGAAGAAACTCAATCAAGGTTGGAAAAGTTGCAGAAGAATCAAAAGACCTTGTCTGAGGATTTGCGAGTGTTGCAGACGGATAAATCAAGGCTCGAGTCCGAGGTCGTATCTGGTAGTAAACGGACTTCTGTTTCATCTGATCAATCTGCCGCATCATCACCACAACCGCAGAGTACCGGTGCCGCCGCACAGGGTAGTAAACCAAACGTTCCTTATATCAAAAACGTCCTGCTAGGGTTCCTGGAACATAGAGAACAGCGGCAGCAGCTTTTACCGGTGGTTTCAACTCTTCTGGATTTTAAAGGTAACGATGAGCAACGCTTTTGGTCTGCATTTCAAGTAAAATAGTATATGCTTATAAAAATAAAAAAAAAGATGATTGAATTTTTTTTGGATTTTTGAGTTGTTTTAAATTTTTTTTGTTGTCAGGTTTTCTGATTTTTTTTTTTTTTTTTTTTTTTTTTTTTTTTTTTTTAGTGTACCATTAGAAGTAAAGATGTGACAAGAATATACCCCAATGCGAAATAAACTTGATTATTTGTAGCAGTGAAATAAGAACTTGTTGATATTTTTGATGATGAACTCGACGCTGGTTTTGATCCCCAATATTTGCCCTGGCTCGCGTAATCCTATTGTTGATACCACCTCCCATTGACACAATCCGCTACTGTCAGCTGTCGAGTTCCAAGAATATTGGCGATTTTGATCCCCACATTCACTGTCTTGATCGTCGAATCATGTTCCAAAATCAACCCATTTTGCTGTTCTTGTTGCCATTGCTTGACATCTCCGTACACCTCTTTGTCGCTCTTGGATCCCTCATTAACCCGCCAGTCAAATGTATCACGATCCCAAAATACTGCAGTCAGCCCAAATTGTCGTGTGATTGCTCTCACTCGATCATCAATAGCTCCATATGGTGGTCGGAAATACTTTGGAACAATCCCCGCAGTGGCATTCATTGCCCAAATCGACCATTGTAATTGAGCAGCGATATCTTCATTCCTTAAGCTAGGCAGATCTGCGTGACTCCAAGTATGCGATGCTAACAAATGACCATGAGCATGCTGTCTGCGAAAAGTATCTGGAAACCGCACTACATTAATCCCCTGCGTGAAAAAGGTCGTTTTTCCTGGGAACTCTTCCAACAATTTCGGTGTCGAAGGACTTGGGCCATCATCAAACGTCTGAGACATGACCGGGCAAGTAAAAATATCGTCAATAGCGGTACATCGATAACAATCAAACGAGCACATCCATCGTTCCACATTCGAACAGTCTCCAAGTGACCGACGAGGGATATTCCGGGGAGCAACACGTAAATCGATATCGGCCATAGGTATATAAGGTGGTAGATCTCCGGGCCATGTAGTCATACCGGTTATTAGACTGAGCCAGGTCGGGAATGGTTGCAGCGTCTGAGTTAGGGGAAGTTCAAATGGTATTTGTTGTGCGAATGTAGTGTAAATAAGCATGGAAATTAGCAGGATGCGTAAAGTCATGTACGAAATGTAGCTATGATTCGTCATTGGTATTTGGTCCGTTGTATATTGTGAGAGTTTTGGGGGAATATTGTTGGCGGCGCTTTAACGCTAGTTGTCGTGAGGATGAAAAGATTCGGTGATAGCGCCGCAAAAATATATATATCTAAGCGCCGTGAATCTGGGGTGACTTCTTTCATGCTAAATCCGTGGCATCTATCTTTTTAGCCGTTAGAACTACGAGTCATATTGATAATACATCATATATACCATAATACCATGCAGTATATACCTGGTTTTTCTTGTCTAACTACCCACGAAGTCTAGTGTCTGGCGTTTGCGTGCGGCTTGGCAAACGAAAAACATCCTATTAGTATGAAAGATACGACTCATTTTAACTGATTATTATACCAGAGAATTTGGGAACATATCGAGGTTATATTCCGATTTCACCACTCTCATATGCACCATAGTGTTCTCTGCGCTCACCCTTTGGTATCCTCCTACCATTGGAAAAACTTTGGCCGGGTTTTTTTTCACCACGACATTAATGAGCCTCCAGCCACTACCGGTCACAGCACCACGTACTCTGAACGACCTGCCACCCATCGTACTAGGTGCTGGTGTGTTCAACTACCAATACCACGAAAATCCACAGACCTTACCAGCTATAGATGTACTTCGGCGGGCGTTTGAGTTGGGGATGAGAGGGCTGGACACTTCTGCATATTACGGCCCATCTGAAGAAATCGTTGGTGATGCATTAACCAAACTTAGAGATGAATACCCTAGAGAGTCGTATTTTATCTGCACCAAAGCTGGACGGGAAAAGGTTGACGAGTTTAACTACAAGCCGGAACATATCCGAGCGTCCGTTGAACGAAGCCTCCGGCGGTTAAACGTAAAGTATATCGACATTTTGTATATGCACGACGTGGAATTTGTCGACACGGAATCTTGTGTCGAAGCTGTCAGTGAAGCTTTTAAATTGAAGGAAGAGGGTTTGGTAAGGTTTGTTGGTGTATCCGGTTATCCAGTTGATTTTTTGTTCTATTTGGCGACTCAAGTGAAACAACAGCTAGGCAAACCTCTTGATATTATCTTGAGTTATTCCAACTTCTGTCTCCAAAATACCATTCTGTCGTCTTACATTGACCGATTTGCAGCCGAAGCTGGTGTTCATAAAATCGTCAATGCTTCCCCGTTAAGCATGTCATTATTAAGATCGGGTACCACACATTCATTCCATCCTGCCTCTGAATTTCTCCAGGAACGAGTCACCGAAGCCGCGAAATATACCGACTCGAAAGGAGTTGCACTGGAAGAACTCGCATCTCGGTTCGCTTTGCGTGAATGGAATGGTACAACAGTGTTTGGGCTCCAAACGGTGCAAGAGGTTGAACAAGCTATCAAACAATACTGGCAAGCAAAAGATCCCGAGACTGTATACCAAGATCAACAACTTGTAACATCAGTGAAAGAAATTCTTGCAGAAGCATACAATGAAACTTGGTCATCAGGTATTGAACATCCAGATATTAATACATAGAAAAAAAGAAAGAACCTTCTTTTCTATAGAAAAAAAATAAAAATAAAATAATGAAAATTTAAAAAATTTGTGTATGAAAATCTAATGCTTAATGGTGATGGCCTTTTAGCGTATCAATTTCGCTATCACGTTCGGCCAACTTGATACTCAAATCAGCCAATTTCTTCTTCAATAATTCATTTTCCTTCTTCAACGAATGAACTTCATCAAACTGTGGTGGCGGTCCATTATTACTAAACGAAGTTCGGGACATTCTAGCACTGCCTCCACTACCTATTTTGCCCAAATCCTCAGCATCAGATACAGAATATCCTGATGATCTGATTGATGCATTTCGCGACACAGATGCTGACGACCCAGTTGATTGAGATCTACTTCGACTTCGATCCCGCTTCAAATCAGTGATTTCCCGTTGCAACTTGTTCACAATCGCTTCTTGCTCCTTTTCCATCTGATCATAAACATCTGCTGGATTGGATGCTGGAGCTGCTGGAGGTACTTTCCCTGCCGATGTAATGCTATCTCGATGTGTTGCCGATGCCGGAAAGATTGGGTTTCTCAAATGCGCTGCTGAAGCCGAACTAGACGTCGAGCTTGATCGTCGTCCTCTAGGTTCCATATCTCTTGGAATCTGAATTGAATCTCGAGAATTGTAAGGAGGGAATACCGATGTTGGACTTAACGTTGCTGAAGATTGTCGACTATGACCCAAGACCTTGCGCTGTTCAGAGCTTGATGATAATGAAGACGAGGAGGTTTCAGTTGAATTGGCCGAAGGCTCAGAAATTGGAATCGGCTGTGGTTTGCTTGTTGCTGAAGTGGGACTTGTTGATGACGCTGTGGATGGTCGAGCTGATGTTTCTGATGATGATGTCGAGTTGTTGAAATTTGACCGCTTGGTAATAGGAGTAGCTGGGGGGTTGCTCATAGTATTTATAAACTTTTTTTTTTTATCGCTTAAAGATTTTGAGGAAAATAAAAAAATTCCAAAAAAATTAATGCAGATTAACCTTTGAATTTGAGGAAACTCCTAGGTTTGATATATATATATATATCGATCTGGACTTAATCGATGTGAAACCGTCCTGCGTTAATGAGGCCGGTTTTGATTGTAGAGAATGTGTGATAAGTGAGAGCAAGGGAGATTGGACAGCAAGTTGTATAGCCTGGAAAAATTGAGAGATATTCGAATACAATAAGAATTCCAGATTCAAACAAAAAAATAAAAATTCGAAATAAAAAATAACAGTGAAGAAGACAGGAATGAGAAAAAACGGGCAAGCCAGTATAAATATATAAATCGCAAAAAGGAGGGATATATTACAAGCAAAAATATAACGATGTAGTGGGCCACAGGGAAAAAGCTTGTTTGGGTAACTGGGGATAAATGTGTTGGATGTGGGATTCGAAATTGCGCACGCTGATGGCAACTCGTGCCGTAGCCCGCTTCGATCTGTCATATATAGCAAATCGGTCAGCTGTTGGGTAGATTTGGAAATAGAAAATGATGAAAGGATTGGCTCAGGATTGTTCAATCTTCGATCATTGGAGTTAGTCATTGTGATACATATAGTCAATCAATCGAAGCGGTAATGCTATTTTTATGACTCCACGTGCTTCTTATTGAGACAGCATCTTCCGATGACCGAGAGTTGCCTTTTTGGCTAGGATAAGTTTAGAGTTTCATAACACAAGCTTTTGACTTTTGACGATTAGTCTAAACATTGATAAAACCCCCTTTTCCTTTAGAATACCCCGATGACACCGGCATTCAGCCGTATGCAAAGGTGCCGATCACATCTCACGTGATGGAGTTGCCTATGGATGCGACATGATTGGCTGGATGTCTGCTACAGAAGAATAATGACGATGTAGTTTTCAGTTCAGGGGTTATTCAATAAGACTCTACAATGCACCCATGAGCTATTGGAGTCGATCACCAACTTCTGATAGCTCAATTGGGTCGCGCCATTTTTTGTATACGATTGGTGAGAATCTGGTCATCCAGAACGCATTTCAAAAACGACAACGAAACAACAACATGCATCTGGTCTCAGATTTCGGTTGATCAATCGCTGTAAACGAACTAATGGTACACACTCAATCGCCGCAGGCGCCGCATTTTCTAAAACAAAAAAGAACATTGACCTTCATTAACTACCCAAAAAACACTATAAAATAATAAAATCGTAAAAAAATAATAAACTAAAACTAAAAGACATCTCTTTCCCAGTTGAATTCCGAAACTCTGGGAGCTTCGTGGCGGTGCATCTGTTCGCTCACAGTCGATCCATCATCATTACGTACAGCATTGGCTGCTGGTGCAGATGATGATGGTGCTAATTGTCGCATCGCCTCCTGACGCCACCGAGTATAATTCAAATCCATCCCTTCATCCTCACTACTAGATCCGTCTTCGTAAGTTTCCCAGTTTTCAGATGATGTAGTAGATCCAGTCACTGATGGGATCCGCATTTGGTGGTTGTTTTCTTTACCACTGGAACCAGACCCTGCCGAGCCGCTTGAATTTCCGTGTCCATACCGTGTCTTTTTTGGTAACACCCCGGGACCGTTGTTGTTATAGCCTTGCGTGGACTCTTTATCACTACCTAATGAGGTTTGTGACAATGCAGGTCGTACAGTTTTCGCTGCTGGTTGGCTAAAGTTGCGTTTTAGATCCGTTTGGCTTTTATTCTTTTTGAAAATGGGCGCCGATGGTATTCTCATTGCACTTGCAGGGACACCAGGCTTTTTGAATGAAGATGCAGAGTTTGAAGAAACGGTAGATTTCGTCGGTGATGCAGGACGAGTTCTTGAAACCGGTTGATTCTTCTTGACCGGTGATGCAGATTTGTTAGTCTTCGTGGGCGATGCAGAACGAGCTGGACCATGAGGATTGGTTTGTGGCGCCTGTTTTCTACCCCGTATATTCTTTTTGGCCATCATCTGTTCCAATTCAACTGCAAAATCATTGCCGTTGACCAAAAACTGCGTCCCATTTTTCCAAGTCCATGCGGTGATTGCCGCTCGTAGTTCTTGCAAAACCCGTGGTTGTTTCTTTGAGATTCTCTTTCTCATTTGTTCTTCTCTTAATAACCGAGTTGGATCTCGTTTCCCAGGCCCTTTTGACAACAACCGAGATGAATCTTGAGCCGAAGCTTCCAGCGCTTCGGAGTCTCGTTGCAAACTGTAGTATTCATCAATCAAGGATAAAATTGGTTTCCGTTCTTCCACCAATGATTGCAAACGTGCAATCTCAGATTCGTGGGCATCTAATGATGCATCTGTGTAAATATCCGTCCACGCAGGAGTAAACTGAAGAGTTTCTTCTTCAGAATAATACAACTTTCCCCACAACTGTCTCAACGTTTCTCTTGCGTCTTCAATAAACACATGGATATGCTGTCGCTTCTTTTCATTAAGCCGCGCCAATTCTCGTTCATGGGATTCCAACACCGACAGGGCCAGCCCGCGGTTGGACTTGTCAAAAAGCTTTTGTCTGGGTTCTTCCGATAACTTTTCCCATAAATGTTCAATCTTTTGTCGTAACCCGTCGAGTCGGTCAAGTCGGTCTTGCTTTTCTGCTTCCAATGTGTCGTATTTCAATTTCAGTCGGTCCATGTCTGATTTTAATGTACCCAGTTCTTCTGGATTGGCTCGATAACATTGTAAAATACTACTGTCAATCTCGTTTTGTGGCGTTCCTAGCTCAGCCCATAGACTAACAATCTGAGATGCATATTGAGCCACAGTACTGACTCTGGTACTGTGTTCGTCTTGCCATCGTCCAACTTCTGTTTCTAACTCGACAATGTGATTATTCGATAGATCTAAATCTTCATCTCGTAACATTAAATCGTTAGCCACAGCAATACCATCGACTTTTGTTGCCAATTCCTTCAAAGTTTCCAACGTTTGATTAACCCGTACCAACCGGTCTGAAAATATTGATTCCACCTGTTCAGAAGCAGCTTCTAACTGCTTACAGCAAGGATGATATGGCGGTCTTATCTCTTGATAAGCAATTGAAGGGTCCGAAAGAACCAAAGATACATCCAGATCCTTCAACGCATTTAACATGTCGCCCAATCCAGATTGTAGTTCAACGCATTTATCGTAAAGAGAGTTTCTTTCCTGGGTGATTTGTTCCACATGACCTTCCAAAGCCTCTGAAATAACCGCATATAGCTTTCTTTCGCGTGTTTCACGTTCATGAGCCGTGAGGCCTAGCTCGTCGAATAACACTTGTAGCTGACTGTTGATTGATGTAAGCTGAGTCGAAATGTACGACTCTCTTCGTTCGGGAATGGGTGCCACCCCTGATGACATTTTTGTTATATTCGCTTAAATAGAATGATAAAGTGAAATGGAAAGGGTTTTGAAAGCAATATGCGTTTGTCCACTGTGGTGGAAAAGGAGCGGGAGAAAAAGTGGTGGTGGTGGGAAACTGGGGCGCCAGCAAAACAAACGAGATGTAAACAACTCGTTTTGAACCGCGTTAAGGGCTTTCACCTACATGTACAGCTGCCACTCGCATATAATACCTCAAAACTGGGAATATACAAGATAAATAGGAACCAAAGAAGATTTAATTTGGTAAATGAAAAGGTTAAACTTCCCTTTTCTTTCTATACTTGAACGGTTATATAACTGTTTTGAAAACTACGAGACGCGTCGAAGAATGGCTGTTGCGGCCGTTGAGGTACGCGACTTTCGTAAGCGTATATTTGAGACTAGTTCGGCGTAAACCTGAGTCTGCAGCAATACCACTACGCCGCATCTTGATTATCGTATTTGGTGCTTTTTCACTGTGTGATTTATATGCAAGTTTTTAAAACCTAGAAACAAACTATCTTACTGCGTGACATGCCGTACCAAATTCTTATGAAAAGCTACCAACTTATACGTTCTCGAATATACGCATCGTTCTGCGAATTACATGCAGTTTTGTTTTCTCTCCCGAATTTTAACTCCGCAAACTCCGGGCGCGCGCCCTTTAGAAAAGCGACCAAAGTGTCCACTTACACACTAAAACATCCATCAACCCGCGATTCTCAACAAACGCCATGACAGACCAGACGCGACTGTTTTTTGAAATCAGCCGGCAGAAATGGGAAGAGCTTGGACCTGGTAGGCAGCCATCAATTGTCCGTCCGAGATCGCCCTCAGATCGATTCACTCAAGAGTCGGTGGCTATTGTATGTTAACGACACTTATGACAAGCACTAACATTTGATTTATCATCATAGAACAGCAAAATTTCACAAATCAAACACGATTTAATCAAAATCCGCCCAGCATATCTATCTCAGTCGAAACGTCTAGGTTCAAAAACAGATACATTGACAGACGCTGAACGGGAGAATTTTGACTTGGAAATACACAAGAACATCAAAGCCCAACTCGACGTGCTAAAACACTTGGAAACAGCAGAGAAAGGCCGCATAAACAACTACAACACACGGTCGTCACTAAAGAGGTTCCTTGCAGACCCGGATCAAGAGGGAGTCGAGACGACTGTTCAATTACACCGCCAAGGAATCTTCATGTTCTTGAAAGAACGCATTCAACAAGTCACCGAGCTGCAACTTTCACAACAAGGTATTCGAACATCACGACTCCAAGACAAGGTGAAAAACACGCTCAATTATGTACCGGAACCGTCCTCATCAACCCGACAATCTTCAACTATACCATTGAACGAATTAGAGTCGTCACAAGACCATCACCAACCGGCAGTCGCTCCAGAACCGTTCAATGATCTATCTCCACAGTTGCAACAAGAATTGGAATCTGAGAATAATGCGCTACTAGACGAACTGGAAATGTCTCTCGAAAAGGCAAAGTCAGCAGAAAAGTCAATGGCGGAGATTTCGCAACTACAAACAAGCTTGGCTGCCCATTTGGCCGCACAATCCGACATGATTCAAAGCCTGGTCGGCGATGCATTCAACACAACTGGCGACGTTTCTGCTGCAAACAAACAATTGGACAATGCGAGAACTCGAAACCGCCGCACGTCCAAGATGATTATTTATGGGTCGTTGATTATCGCCATAATCTTACTACTTAACGACTTCATGCTGTAATGAGAATTCCAAAAATATTAAATATACATGAGATCAAAACTCTTTTAAATTTGGTTGTTTTTTTTGTTCTTTTTTTTATCTGTTTTTACAAACTGTCCACGATACCTGCTGCAACAGTAGCACCATCCTTTCGTAAAATAATTCTTCCTAGCTCTTTGCTTGATTTGAATACCTCCATAGGAAGAGCATTATCCAGTGTGATTTCAACATTAGCAGTTAGCCCACTAGTCAAGTGGCGCGGCTTTGATTTCAGTACCTGGCCATTGGACTTGTCGATAGTGCACAAAATCTTGGAGATTTTGCATTGTTCATTGGTTCGACCTCGGTGAAGAATCAACTTGGTACCAGTAAGTAGTGGCCGTTTGAGGTCAAAGATTACTATTCTGGTAGTAAACTTGGATACACTCGCGACTGGAGATTCGATATTGGCGACTACACACCCGATTTTCAGTTGATCTTCATCAACACCTGGTAATCTCAAAGTAACATTATCACCGGCCACTGCCCAATCTTGGCTACGAGAGTTGGCAACAATACTCTTCACTTGCGCAAACGCATTGCTAGGTGAAATGCAAACGTGTTCACCAACTTGCACTGACCCAGTGTCAATTCGTCCTGAAGCAGTCAAGTCAGATGCATGTTCGGTAGGAGCAACGTCAGAGATCAACATTCTCAAATCCTTCTTGTAATCCTTGTCACTCGATTTGTTTTGTTCTAAAGTCTCCAGTAACGTTGGGCCAGAATACCATGCATTCAGCTTCTTCTGTGTCGGCTTTTTGCAAACATTCTCTCCTTGCAGCCCACTAGTCGGAACAAATGAGATCTGGCTCTTTTTAAATCCAACAATCTTGGTCAAAAATTCTGCCATTTGGATTTGAATTTCTTCAAACCTTTCCTGTGACCAGTCGGTCGTATCCAACTTGTTCACCGCAATAATAATACTATCAACCCCTAAACTTCGTACCAAAATGGCATGTTCCTTGGTTTGACCATCTAATGTAAATCCAGATTCAAATTCACCAGTTGACGAGTCCACCACTAGTACGCCAAAATCCGCCTGGCTCGACCCAGCGATCATATTTGGTACAAAGTCTCGATGACCTGGTGCATCGACAATAGTAAACTTGGCTCGGTCAGTTTCAAAATGGCTCATACAGATATCCATCGTTACACCCCTCTGTCGTTCTTCCGATGTTTGATCCAATACCCAAGCCAAATGGAATGAGCTCTTGCCCTCTTGCGCACTTTGTTTCTTGTACTTGTCAATTGTATGCTGATCAACTACTCCTATATCAAGCAACAACCTGCCCATCAACGTACTCTTACCAGCATCGACATGACCAATAACCACAAAATTGATACTTGGGCGTTGATCCTTCGCTTTCGTAATTTCTTCATCCACATTCAACTTTCGAAGATTTTTACTTGGAGCTTGTTGACCTTTCTTGTCGTCAATCTTCAAATTACTCACACCCTTTTCCAAAAAGCCCCCTTGTTCCTGTGCAGCTTGAACAACATCGTCAGGGCTTGGTCTTTCAAAATTCTGTTTAATAGTTGAGATATCTTCTGGCAAAAATACTGTGTTAGTCACTTTCGATTCCATGTGAGTTTGCGGCTCAGCAGCGCAGAACAATAAGCCAAAGGAGGAAGGTGCGGCAAGTAAAAACTCGGGGTATTCCAATTTGATGTTATAGTCAATTTGGGGCAAAGTCTTTTTAGCAGCTCGAGGTTTTGTGATTTTCGTTTCATTAGATGCAATTGAAAGTTTTGTTGGAGATGGTGGTCGAGGTTGTGAAGACGACGATACTGATCCATTCTTCCTGTGTTGCTCTCGAGCCTTGGCCAGTTTGCTCAAAGATGATACACCAGATGGTATAGCAGACGGTGTCTTTTTTGATGAGAGTTTGCTTAATAAATTAACAGATGCAAGTGATGAAGAATATGATGCGGGTGCTGGTGCTGGGGATGAGGAGGAGGACGACGACGAATTCTGGTTTCCAGAATCAGTTGCCGCTTTCTTCTGTGCCCTGGCTTGAGCCAATGCCGCAAGTTTCGATTTCGGAGCTTCGTCTGCTCCATTCGGGTCTTGACCTTGACCTTGACGCTTTAGATATTGTTCTGTGCCGTTTTCATTCAACTTACTTTTTTTCTTCTGTGCTGGAGGTGGTGTCGCTTGAAGCTTTGGCTTGTTTGCTTTGTCGTACTTGTCGACCAAGTACTTGGCAGCTCGACTAGAGTCAAAATCATAATGATAAATACTTTCTTTAATATCTTCATCCTTGATTTTCCGATTTCCAGCTAGTGATTTGACTTCGGCCATGCACGTCATTAACTGTTCCTCTTCTTCTTCCGTCATTTCTGCAAAAAAAGACTGTCAGCGCTTGCTCTATACCTGATGTACATACCTTGATCATCGCTGTAATTATCATCGTCATAGTCCATGACATCTTCATCTAGTTAGCCAACATATTTCGATCTTATAAAATCCATACCATCGTCATCAAAATCGTCGTAATTATACCCAGGCATTGTGGATCCTCGAGCGTCTATATTCTAGTCTGTTGTGGAAATGGAAAAGAAGAGTTTTTGGTTTGATTTTGGTGGCGGCGCACACACACCCTACAAAACCCAACACCACGTTTATTTCTTGGAACGCTATATATAAGGCAATGACCGTGGAGACAACAGTATTCATCACTCCAGAGGTTTGGATATATCAGGTCCCGCCATTAAAGACCAATTTAGGGCACAAAGCAGCAGATTGGAATGTTGACGAGCCAATATGGAAAGGACGGCTCAAGGTGATGGAGATTGATTCTGACGATTCCCCAGGTCCAGGGGAATCTCAACTGCAATGTGAGCTGAGACTTGAGGATCCAGAAACAGCAGAGTTATTCGCCGAAGCGCCATACAATTCAGACGGGACAGGGGTAGAACCGGTAAGAGACTCATCACGATTTTTTGCAGTTACTGTGGTAAATGGGGATAGAAGGGCAGTATTAGGTATGGGGTTCCCAGATCGTAACGCTGCATTTGAGTTCAATCTTGCATTACAAGACTTTAGAAAGCATTCAGCACCAGTTTCCTCGACTGAGCATAAAGATTTTTCTCTAAAAGAAGGTCAATCTATTCGTATCAATTTGGGTAACCATTCGTCAACGGTTAGTACGAAGCCAGAATCACATGAGGAACCACAGTCTATTCCAACGCTGTTGCCGCCGCCACCGGCGCCATCAAAATCATCGAGAAGTGATCCATTTGATGATGATTTTGGCGATTTTGTAGGGTGATCTCCTCAATTTTTTTTATTATACATATATACATGAAACTGTTCGCTTTTTTTTTATTCTTTTTCTTTATTATTATTGTTAGCTTAATTAGCATCTCGCAAAGCCATCTTCTTTCTTCGTTCTCTATCTCGTCGTGTTCGGATTCGAGTTTCGGTCCACAATGACTTGATAACATTCAACCTTCGATCCATTTCCTTTTGATGCTCTTGAGTTGGCCTGGATGCAATTGAGATGAAAAATTCTGAGCAACCAAATTTGTCTGCCAAAGCTTTTCTGTTCCATTTTTCTGGATTTTCTTGCCGTAGTTTCTGAATTTCAATCACATCTTGTTCAGAAAGGTTGTAGTTTTTTGCTGATTGGTCAGCAAGTGGTGGTATGTCGTCAACCGGATACTTTTCCGCTTCATATCTCACTGTTCGTTTGTCTGATTGCGGCAAGAATGCGTCTGGTGTGTTATATGCACTTGGAGCTGATGGTGCTGGATTATATACGAGACCCTTTGGTAGTTGGATACGAGGGTTGAATGCAGATCGAACTGGGTTGAATTGTGTTGGGAACCGAGTTGGAATGGCTTTTCGAGCTGAATTCAACTTTTTCGCCTGATTTGAGGCGAATCGTACCCCACGGATTGTCGTTTGGCCAACCGTCGTCCTTGTGCAAAACATTTGTGATTGTCGAGTGGAAATAAATTTTTCAACCAAACGTTTGTAGGTGAAACATCCCAACCTTCCGACCCGAACATTTAGAGGCCCGATGGATGGATCACAAATGGACGACAAGTATGTACGGTTAGTGGCGATTCGGATTGCAAATCGATTAAAAAAAGACGTTGATATTGACTTGGCGAAGAAAGTTTTAAATCTTGTTGGAATCCATAGTAGTGAAAATGGGTTCGTAGAGGCATGTCGTGGAATCGCCAATTTTGAACGGGACTTTTTGGTACAGCTTTTCAATGAATATAAGAATTCTAGTAAAGCAACTCCGGCTGTTAAAAAGGAGGAACCGGAAGATGATAACATTCTAAAACGAACTGCGGTCAAGAAGGAGATGAAGGATGATGAAGGCGACGGACCGGAGATCAAAGTCAAAGGACTATCGCAAAAAGCGCAAGAGCGGTTGGCGGCGATTAGGCGAAATCGCTCACAACAAAGGCCTGGTATGATAGAACAATTCAAGAAAGAGCCGGAGAACTTGAAGAGGAAACTTGATGCTTCTCCTCCTCCAGTAAAGTATGTTAAACGACAGTGGGTTAAGCAGGAGCCTGATGTGGAACATGAAGAGGAGGACGACGAGGACGAATATGATCGATATGAAGACGAAATTCAGGATGCTTTAGACAGAGATTGGTATGCTGCAGATGAGTCTGGTCATGCTGCTGGCGATGAGATGCATAACCCATTCTTTGATCAATACTCGTATGACCCAGAAGATGATGTACGTATGGAGGAGAAATTTCAGAAAAAGCTATCATTACGAGCACGACAGAAACAGCGCGAATCGGACATGTGGGAAAGAAATCGTATGCATAAATCAGGGGTTGGTCACCGGGATGAGGTTGATCTTGATGATGACGACGATGCTGAACAGAATAAAGTCCATTTATTTGTTCATAATTTGAAGCCTCCATTTCTAGACGGTCAGCAGATTTTCACCAGGCAAAAGAATCCGATTTCAACTGTAAAAGAACCCGATAGTGATATGGCACTTTATTCTAGAAAAGGCAGTCAAGTGGTGCGTGAAAGAAGACAGCTTCAAGAGCGCCAACGCCATGCTCGTCAAGCAGCTAGTATGGCTGGTACTGCATTGGGGAATATGCTGGGTGTGAAGGACGAAGTTGTAGAAGACGACAGTCCGGCAGAAAATTACAGCTCCAACAAATATTCAGACCATGACACCAACAAAAACAAGGTAAAAAAACCAAAATTGTCAATGCAGGAACAGAGGCAGCAATTGCCAGCGTTTGCAGTACGAGACGATTTACTACAAATGATTCGCGAGAATCAAGTAACAATTGTTATTGGCGAAACAGGGTCTGGTAAAACTACGCAACTTACCCAGTATTTATATGAAGCTGGATATGGTGATCGTGGGTTGATTGGATGTACACAGCCACGTCGTGTGGCTGCAATGAGTGTTGCAAAGCGGGTTAGTGAGGAAATGGACGTGCGGCTCGGCGAAGAAGTCGGGTACGCTATTCGGTTTGAAGACGTGACTGGGCCAAGCACAACGATCAAGTACATGACTTACGGTATCTTGTTAAGAGAGTGTTTGGTGGAAGGGGATTTGGAGAATTATTCCTGTATTATTATGGATGAAGCACACGAACGTGCTTTGAACACTGATGTTTTACTGGGGTTGTTTAAACAAATTTTGCTTAAACGGCGAGATTTGAAATTGATTGTAACTTCTGCTACTATGAATGCAGAAAGATTTTCACAGTTCTATGGTGGAGCACCGCAATTCACAATTCCGGGGAGAACATTTCCTGTTGATGTGATTCATTTGGAAGCAACGCCGCCTGATTACGTTGAAGCCGCTGTACGTCAGACATTACAGATCCACGTTTCGGCCGGCGTTGGTGATATTTTGGTGTTTATGACTGGTCAAGAGGATATTAAAACTACTTGTGAGGTCCTTGAAGAAAGATTGCAGACGTTGGATAAGCCAAGCCCGTTGCTTGTGCTGCCTATTTATTCGCAAATGCCGGCTGATTTGCAGAACAAGATCTTCGACCCTGCTCCAGAAGGAACTCGAAAGGTTGTTGTGGCTACAAATGTTGCAGAAACTTCGTTGACAGTTGATGGGATTGCATATGTGGTGGATACGGGTTATGCAAAGATCAAGGTGTTTAACCCAAAGTTGAATATGGATGCATTACAAGTAATGCCGATTTCTCAAGCAAATGCTGGCCAACGGTCTGGTCGTGCAGGGAGAACCACAAAGGGTACTGCTTATCGATTATATTCTGAAAGGGCAGAGATTGAGGAAATGTATCCGCAAGCAATTCCTGAAATTCAACGATCCAACTTGGCAAATACTATCCTAACATTGAAAAGCTTGGGCATTTCGAACCTCCTTGAATTTGATTTCATTGATCCACCACCCACTGATACTATGACTGCAAGTTTGTATGATTTATGGGCTCTTGGGGCTCTGGATAATGTGGGCAAGTTGACTACTGAAGGACGAAACATGTCTGCCTTTCCTACTGAACCATCATTGTCGAAGCTGCTGGTCAAGTCAATGGACTTCCAATGCTCGCAGGAAATGGTTACCATTGTGGCAATGCTTTCTGTTTCTGCAGTGTTTTATCGCCCAAAAGAACGGACTGATGAAGCCGATGCTGCAAGAGAAAAGTTTTTTGTTGCGGAATCGGACCATTTGACCTTGCTCAATGTTTATAACCAATGGATCAAGAATAAATGCTCAGAGGCTTGGTGTGGTCGGCATTTCTTGTTTGGAAAACAATTGCGGCGAGCCAAGGAAATCCGTGAACAACTGTCATCGACTTTTATCAAGCAGCGGATGAGGATGGAAACATGTCGTGGCGACTGGGATGTTATTCGAAAATGTATTTGCAGTGGGTTTTTCCACCAAGCTGCAAAAGTCAAGGGATCCGACAGTTATGCAAATCTCCGTACCGGTGTGGTTTCTAAACTGCATTATACTTCAGCGCTTACCGGTCTTGGGTTTTTGCCAGAATATGTGGTGTATCACGAACTAGTGTTGACATCTACACAGTATGTATCGAATGTTACAGCCGTGGATCCTCGGTGGCTGGCGGAACTCGGCGCGGTGTTTTATTCAATCAAGGAACGAGGTATATACGGATCGAAGCGTTTGGTTGAAAAAGAACAAACTCAGCGGATGGAACTGGAAGCTGAAATCGAACGTGACCGGGTCAAGTATGAACAAGCAAAGAAGAATGATAGAGAGAACCAGAACAAGAGTAAGCGGGGAAAGAAAAGTGCTGTGGTTCTTCCTGGCGGGAAGTCTCGGACTAAAAGACGTGGTATTTAATTGTATAAAGATAAATGTTTAATGTATTATCAGTTTATTTATTTATTATTTTTGGAAAGGCGCTAAGTTTCCAAACGTGGATGTCTGCAGACAACTAGTGCGGCTCGAGATCCTCAAAAATCCTCAAAAACTAGAAACCCCAAACCTCTGCATAAGCGCCAGTATTCTAAATTTCAAGAAATCGGCTGCGCCAATCCTCAAAAAATCACTATTTAATAGACGCCTCCCGCCACTTTTTTTGTTCTCTTCCTTTTTGTTTTTTTGTTACTATCTTCCTTCACACTACAAATCAATGCCTATCAACATTGTAGCACCACCTCAATTACCAGTAAAGAGCCGGTGGATGGACCGGCTATATAAACGGCCAGAATTAGCACGGCCAATTCCTATTTCCCTTCTTTACTCTGAAGGTCAAAAGACTTTTGATTTGTCATGGAACAGGTTTTACACCGAAGATGCGTTTGAAACTGCCATCAAGCTGTTGTTGGGTGCATCATCTGATACTCGGCAGAACATGATCAAGGAATTGGAAAGTCATGAATCCAAGACCAAGAACGAAAATAGCAGTTTGTTCAAAAAGTTTTTGCAAGGTTGTATTCTTGCTATGAATTTGATCGATGGTATTGATGTGTCCATGGTCCCAGTTAAAGGTACAAAGGGTGATGTTGATATTAAAGTTCGTGCTGCAAACGGGGCGATTGAAGAGTCGATGATTTATTTCAAGGATTCTCCTGCTGATCTTGGTTGTCTTCGTGGGTTTATGGAGCTCATGGGACAGTATGATACGATGGCTGAAGACCGGAAAGAAGCCTGGGACGTGACTTTGAAAGGATTGAGCCCTGTTAGACGGCAAAAAAAGTTGGAAGTGTACAAGAAGAATGCCAGAATTGCTTTTGAAGAAATGTATGTCAATGCCTCTCGGCGAGGTAGCCGATACCATATTTTCAGCGAGCCAGGTGCATTTGTGTTTTTCCAATTTTCTGTCAAGCCATCGTTCAAGTACAAGAAGGGGAGTCAAATCGACTGGTCTGCTGACAACATCTGTAATCTTGGATATGCTACTCTCCTGCAGCTGCGAGTTCAGGAGCATACTGGTATGACAAGCATGTCAAAAGCAGCAAAGGAATGGTTTAAGGAGTTCTAGACTATATGTCTAGATCGTAGTATCAAATTCTATAGGTATTATTTGAAAAACAAAAATAGTTTGTCTCTTTTTTTCAACACTGAGCCGCTCGGTCGCGCCGCAGCTATTCTACCATAACGTTACCGGGTTATATATTAATCCAGTAGGATATTATCCAAAATACGAGTGGTTGTTCCAACTGTATTCGGAACGCGTATCACACTGCTCAACACCGCGCCATTTCCTGGAACCACCTGCTCGGCTTCTTGTAATGTCAATCCATCCGCCAACGAGATATATTCAACATCTATCGGGAAATCCGCCGATTCCAGCAAGTTCCTTACTGGGGAAAGAATCTGATCTCTGGATGCTGGCCCATTTACCTTATCATATGCATCTTTCCCTGCCTTCAACGAATTATACAAAATGCAAGCCTTTTGTCGCATCTCTGGCGACAAATACTCATTCCTCGAACTCATTGCCAACCCACTAGCCTCTCTTGCAGTTGGAACCACCACGATGGTGATTGGCATCAACAGGTCCTTGACCATGCGTTGTACTACAATACTCTGCTGGACATCCTTTTGGCCAAAATATGCATAATCCGGGAGAACCGCGTTGAATAGTTTGTTAACTATTGTTGTGACACCTCGGAAAAATTGTGGTCGACTAGCCCCTTCCAACTGTTCCGTGATACCCTTTACCTCTACAAACGCACCCTGTTGCTCTTCCTTCTTGATTGAAATCCCCGTGGGGTACATTTCTTGTACTGATGGTAAAAATACAGCAAAATTGTCGTCATACTTCCTTGCTGCATCCTGGAAAGTCTGTCTTAGAGATGCAAGGTCGGTCTCCAAGGTCCGTGGATAGCTATCGAGATCTTCGCCAGGAGCGAATTGAGATGGATTTACAAAAATCGATACCACAGTCGAGTCATTATCGGCTAGTGACTGTGATACCAAATTCAAATGGCCCTGATGTAATGCGCCCATGGTCGGAACCAACCCTACCGACTTGGATTGCTTGACCTTATCCGTTCGCCATTGCCGCAACTCACCGACTGTCTTGATTATCCGGGGAAGCTCAGCTACAGGTGTGGATGAACTGAATCTCCTCATTATCGTGGGTGCTAGTTTGTTCATGTGTGCGCAACCGCCGAGATTGATTGGTGATGGCGAAAGGATGAAAAGGAGTGATTTTTTTCTCGTCTTTTCAGCCGGTTGGGATCGGCTATCGGCGTCCAGCCGACGACGACAGATGCCGGTATACGCTTCAGCTTCATGATTAAAGGATAATACACGAATTTGGAAAATAACAACAATTGGCTGTACAGTGTTTGGTATAGAAACTGGATTATATCTTTGTTGGTGCAGCTGCCTATGTGCTCTTCAGTGTGTACTGTGCCGCTTGATGTTGGGTTCTAAGTCTGCATTACGGAAATCTTCTAGCTAGATATATAACTTTATATGTTCCATCAAGTTTAAATAGTATGCCGAATTATTTCAGGATGTAACGGAACCATGGCTGCCATGGTCTATATTTGCCTTCCGGGCGGCTGATTTAGACATAGTTTTTGCTAGAGCATCTCGAGGGACCACAATATCGTGGAACAGTTATCTTACCTTATACTGATACATTTCCGTAGAAACCAGAATCCGACACTACCGGAAAAAAAAAACCACATCAGCTGCAGTTCCAGGTCGTTCTGTTGAGTTCTGTTCAAGTACGCAAATTTCCAGCATTTGGCGCACGGCATGGCTTTCCCACGTCGGTGATGCAGTAAGACAACGTTGGCGTTTATCAATGTTGGCACCTACCCCGCAAATTTTATATTAACTACAGAAACAAATGCGGGTTTAATTATTCTGAAACGATTTAACCGGACCGCTGTTATGCTCAATATGAGCTTTTGCGAACCGGTGAGCATCATTTTCCGACAGGCATCGTTGTCGATAGGCAACACAGCGCGTTTTTTTTTTGTGAGATGGACTACCGGATAGCTGTATCGAGGGCCGTATATTTAAGTCCCATAATTTATCTCTTACAACTCAATAATGCAGTTTATGTGGGTTACAGCTTATCGCTAGAATGATTGCCCGAGCGCAGATCTGGCGAAGAAGCCAAGACATTTGCGTGGGGGTGATTATGTGGAGGAGTTTATATAAAGTGGGATCTGCTGTACGTTCGTAGAACCTACTCTGCAGAATACCAAAGATGCCGAAAACCAAGTATTGCCTTATTGGCACCGGTGGACGGGCCATGTTTTTCTATAACTCGTTGGTAAAGGACTTCAAGGAGACCTCTGAACTGGTTGCATTTTGTGATGTGAATCAGACACGAATGGATTTCGCCAACCGACAAATCGAGAAGCTAGGAAACAAAAAAGTCCCCACTTACAGCGCCAAGGATTTTGAAAAGATGCTCGAGGTGGAAAAGCCAGATCATTTGATTGTTACGACCATGGATCGAACACACGACAAGTATATTATCCGAGCTATGGAACTTGGAGTCAACGTAATTTCTGAAAAACCAATGACCATCAACGAAGTCAAGTGTCAGAATATCCTTGATGCTGTTGAAAGTACAGGGCAGAAGTTGCGGGTCACTTTTAACTACCGGTATGCGCCGCACAATACCAAAGTACGAGAGTTGATTGAAGACGGCGCTATTGGAAAAGTCACTGGGGTGCACTTTGAATGGTTATTGAACACTATCCATGGAGCAGACTACTTTCGTCGATGGCATCGAGACAAGCGAAACAGTGGTGGCTTATTGGTTCATAAATCTACTCACCACTTTGATTTAGTCAACTTTTGGTTGCAGTCGAAACCGAAGACAGCATTTGCATTGGGCGATTTGCAGTTTTATGGTCGAGAAAATGCTGAAGATCGCGGTGAAGAAAAATTCTACACTCGAGCTCACGGGAATGAAAACGCCAAATCGGATCATTTCGCTCTTCACATGGAGAACCATGAACAATTGAAAGAGCTGTATTTGGATGCGGAGCATGAAGACAATTATCACCGGGATCAAAGTGTGTTCTCTGATGGGATCAACATTGAAGATACCATGGGTGCAATTGTACAGTACGACAACGGCGCGATTCTCACCTACAGCCTGCACGCATACGCTCCATGGGAAGGTTTCCGAGTCTGCTTTAATGGTACCAAGGGCCGTATTGAGATGAACATTTTGGAACAATCATACGTCAATTCTGGCGGATCGCAAACCAATGAAGGTGCGATTGAAAAGACGGAAATCACAGTATTCCCAATGTTCGGCAAGTCATATGACGTTGAAGTGGTTCAAAAGGAAGGTGGACATGGTGGCGGAGACCCAGAGCTCTTGAATGATATTTTCGGGATTCCAAAGCCTGATCGGTTTAACAGAGCCGCATCCCACGTGGACGGCGCTATGTCTATCTTGACTGGTATCGCCTGCAACAAGTCAATTGCCACTGGAGCTCCCGTTAAGGTACAAGACCTTGTAAAGTTCCATTAGATATAATATATATATACCTGTGTATGGAATAAGGTCAGTGCTTAATTTTTAAAAAGACACGCAAATGTGGAGAGTATAAGCATCCTCAATAAAGCCATGAAGGTTTTTGAAACCCATTGATTTTTATTTGAGAGAACAAATAGCAAATAGCTTTCATCCGTACCGGCGGAGAATAAATCGCTTGACTACTCAGGGCCAAATAAAGAAATTAGTCGTAACAATAAATACAGCTCTAACAAGCAAGGCTTGAAGTTTCCGGAAACTTCATAAACCCCTCCGTCCTTTTAACTACTCAGAAAGCAGGGGAGCCTTAGACCATTGACACGGTGTGTGTGCACCATTGGAGCTTGGAAAGATGGACGTATTTTTCTCCCAGTTAGCCGTCTTTAGGGGCTCAGGATTTTGTGCCTGTTCGGCTTTATGGGTTGGGCTTAAGGTGGAGAATAGTTTTGGTTGCCATAGCAAGCCGCAATGACTGCGGATATGGGGAGAAATAAGTTTAAATTTTCAATTCACTGCAAAATACTAGTTTACATACTTCGCAGAAAACGCCTTGTAGCTGCTGATGCAAATTGCAGCTTCCAACAACTCTAAGTCGACGGTTGGGTCCAAAATGTTAAACTTTCTTGCCATTCAAAGAAGCAAGGGCTGCTTGGTAATCCCCAGAGAAATTGCCATTTGGGACCCGCATAGACCCATCCGATAACAATTTGCCCTTGGTCAACTCCAATGGGTCGTCATATTCCAAACATGCACTTTTGACGACGCTATTGAATGGGATTTACTGTGTAGTGTGGTGCGCCGCATGAGCTTATGAGGTGTGGCGTGCTAGGAGTTGCATACAGACACAAGGGTACAAGGGTTCTAATTCCAGGTCCTTTGATACAGAACCTCTAAAAACTGTGGACTCATAATTGGAATCTATTTTAGCACGGTTTAGACCGCCAGTTTTGGGCAGCTTTTATTATTGCTCCTGAGTATTGAATTCCGAACTAGGTGAGAACGGGCGTTTTTATCTGTATGCCTCTGTTCTGGCAATTGGATGAGCTTCTGAGGCATGGACATCTGGTCAGCGATATGCGCTTGATTGTAAATGTATAGTAGCTCATAACAAACTGTTTTGTGGAAATTGGAGGATATAGGAATTCATCTACCAACCACAACTGTGTCCTGCTTGTTGGCCGCAAGATATGCGGCGGTCGAAATATTCATAATACTGAGAAACTGCATTGTACAAAGAACACGGGTACCCCGGATGAGCTACCAGGTATAAATATGAGTTGCTAGAGGTTCCTGTGAATGTGTCCATTCTTAAGAGTTATGGACTAGCGGCTCGATACGAGGAAATTGTGCTATTTGATGCTGTGAGAAGGGCCATCCCGGTCGTAACTAAAACCGAGAAAGCGTTTTTTTTCTTGCAATTTAATGATGGAATGCTCATTTAGATTATATATACAGGCCAAAGTGTAAAGCCCAGGAGTTGCCGAATCTAATACTTTGGGTCGAATTTCCTAATTCTCTCTGACTCTACCCCAAACTTCAAGCGCGCGTCTTCTAAGATTTCTTTACCACCACTACTGCTCCTGTTGTTTGTTTGTGTTAGGCATGATGGAAATGTGGAAACGGCGAATAAGCATGACGGCGGAGAAGCGAAACGAAACATATGATACTGATATGGAGACGCTTGACAAAAGTATGGAAGAAAGAAGGAATGCTAGTGATGGACCTGAAGCACGGTTGGAAGACCTGTGCAAAAAGCTTACGGATGATTTGGATTATGTTCTAAACAAACGCGCTGAAGGTATAAAAACCCAAGTAGACGAGTATGGCTGGAGGTTTGACAATAGAGATCTACAGCAGGATTTTTATATTGATAAAGTTATTCAGGACGGGCAAGAGCACCATTCGAATGTGTTCAAAGTCCACAAGCTGGAGGATAATGATGCATTTATTCTCAAATTGATTCCTCTGACGGATGAAGGAATAGAATCATTTTTCAACGAGATTAAAGCTCATTTTGTTCTGGACCACGTCGAGCACAACTCGGAATCTGTAACTGCTAAAATTGTTGAGGTTGGAGTGTGTACATATGCTAAGGGCGGGAACCGGTTGTTTATGCTGATGCAGTATCTAGATGGTAGTCCTCCGGAAACTGAGGAAGAATGGGAATTGGTTGATAAATTGATCGAGATAATGAGCAGTCATGGGGTGTCGCATAATGACTTGAGAGCTCAAAACTTTGTGGTTCGCGATGGAGTAGCCAAGGTATTTGATTTCCACCTGGCGGATGTCGTTTTTAACTCCCCAGATTATGGGGAGAGCCAGAATCTTTTGATGTAAGTCATGGGCCAAACGAGCAACACATGGCTTACCATCATAAAGTAATACGCCATTTGAAAAGGTGAAACGAGCCAAGCGCTGGGCATTATATCCACGAGGTACTGGACCTTTATCCTTCAACGCTGCCATGATCTTCTTAAAGAAAACATCGTTTTGTTGCGCTTGTATATATTCAGTTCGTAAATCCTCCGAGACAGAACCTTGTGCACAATGCGCATGCACTATTAGGCTTTCTGATTCATTATAGACCATAATGGTGAATTTTTATGCAGTTTTATGTAGCTCGAATACTCGATATGGGTGTACTTCTTGTAAATGGTAGCTCATTACATTTCGTGGAAATTGGAGGATATTAGAATTCATCCACCAACCACAACCGTGTCCTGCTTGTTTGCCGCAAGATATGCGGCGGCCGAAATACAGCGCTATGAACTAGCAGGTGGATACGAGGAAATTTGTGTTATTTGGCGCTATGATAAGGACCATCTCGGTCGTAACTAAAGCCGAGAAAGCGTTTTTCTTTTTGCACTTTAATGATGGAATGCTCATTTAGATTATATATATAGGCCAAAGCGTGAAGCCCAGAAGTTGTCGAATCTAATACCTTGGGTCAGATTTCCTAATTCTCTCTGACTCTTCCGAGTCGTGGCTTGCGCAAATTTGCCGTCAGAAAGTCCAAAACGCAGCTTTTTTGATTATTCGAAGAGTCCGGTTTGCGTCGCGTATGCTGGAATGTACGCCGCTTAGTCCCCAGCCGCACTACTTGTTAACAAGACAAAAACACGAAAATAGGGTGTTGTAAAAAGCCTGGGATCCACGAATTAGTTACAGCTCATCCATTCTTTGGTATAAGACAATTATATGCTAGATTATGAAGCGTTTTATCAATAGCTGGCAGAAAGTTTATAAATTGTAACTTTGATCAGTTATAACCGAGCGTTGCCCCAGCAACGAGCACCCAGCCCGTTGGTTGGCACGGGCAACCACGCAAGATGCGCGCACCCAACGTAAACATACACACAAAAGTCCCCATCCGCGAAAAATCGTCAAAATCTCAGACTCTAAACATCTAAACGACGCGTTTCTTTTCGCAGGAATCTTTTAATACCTGACCATGTCAATACCCCAACCACACTCAGCAATGAGGAAACCATCGTATCGGCAATCGATGGTCCCAGTGCCTCAACAACAGTATCAACAAATGGGTAACCCCCGATTATCAACTGCAGCAGCAGCACATTCGCGTCAATCTATAGCGGGAGCACCAGGGCGAGCAAGTAATATTCACGGAGGAGCTCCACCACGAGGGTCTGAACCGAGAAATAGTATAAGAAAAAGTGCTATACCGAATGGTGGAGGAGGTGGTGGTGGAGTGGTCCCTGGTAGTGCCGTAGCAGGAAGCCGGATAATGCACCCTCCTCCAAGCGCTCGAAAGCCTCGCCAGTCGTCATTTGGAGTAGGTAATAATGGGTATTCAGCAATGCCATCTGTTTCATCGAGAGATCCACGACCTTTACGAGACCGGGACTACGTGGCGAATTTATACAACGAGATTCACCAATACTTGTCGGACACGGGGTTCGAGATTGAAATGAAGCATCCGTTGACTGCAAAGACATTACGACAACCGACACAAAAGGATTTTGTAATGATGTTTCAGTTTTTATATCGACGGTTAGACCCTGGTTATCGGTTTACAAAGAGTATTGAGCATGAGGTTTATACTTTGCTAAGGGCGATCCATTACCCTTATATCGACTCAATCAACAAGTCAGCGATATCAGCAGTAGGAGGGCAGAACTCATGGCCGGTATTTGTAGGGATGCTTTATTGGTTGGTGCAGTTGAATCAAACTCTAGAACGACATGATAACAAGGAGTTTGAAAGCATAGAGGATGATTCAGAGGTTGATGTGCTGGACCAGATATTCACGAGATATGTAACGAAATCTTACCGAGCGTTCCTGGCGAACGAAGACGATTACTCCGAGTATAAAGCTGAGATGGACCAGGAATTTGAACAGTATACGAGTGGTGTTCAAGAAACGATTCAAATAATGGACCAGGAGAATGAACAGATGAAGGCTCGAGTTCAAGAACTTTCAAAAGACGCGGACCATTTGTCATCGCTGGAGGAACGAGGAAATGCGTTGAAAAGTGATGTAGGGAAGTTCCAGCAGTATATCGACCAAATGGAAAGTCGCAAGAGCAAATGGACTGGTGTGTTGGAGAAGATTTATGAGCAGTTACAGAGTTCAGAAGAGGAGTTGAGGCAGTTGGAGACGGAAAAGTCATCATTACAGCAACAGATTTCAGCGCAAGGACTAACGCCGCAAGATATCGATCGCATGAACGCCGAAAAGGAAAAATTAAGCAAAGCACTGGAGACAGTAGGTTCAAGGTTGGACGAAAGTACAAGGGTGGTGAATGATAAGGAGGTGGCTTGTCAACGAGCGCTGGAGGCACTGGAGAGTGTACTTCAACAATATTCCAGTAAGCTGTACCAAGTTGGGTTGTCCACAACGTCAGGAGATTATGAAATCTATCTTGACAGTCCAATGTCTGATGAGAATCTCGGGAAACGACCAGAAGAACTGTTGAATCATAAAGATCTACGACGCACAATCAAACCAGCAATTCAGCAGTATCGAAACCAGATCCATGATCGAATTATCGCCGCACAAGACGAAGCATTACGACTGACAGAACTTGCCGACCGGGCACTGGAATCGGTGAATGAGTTGAGGGACCAGAAAGAGACACTAGAAGCACAACTCAACACGGCTAAAATGACTTATGCAGAACTTTACGATACGATTCAATCTGACTCAAGTGCGTCGAATGCGGATGTGGAGAAATTGGAACGTCAGATCAAACACATGAAATCCAGTGTTGAGCAGGGCGTGTTCCAACTGACTCAACGAAGCCACAGTGTGAAGATTGAATTCGATGAAATGAAACATGCTGTTGAAGAAACAAGAGCAAGAATGAATGCAGAAGTTGAGAAAATGATCTCAACTGTTATTAACTTTAAACTCCATATTCAATCGTCTCTGGAGGACTACGAAAACTTTGTAATTGATGAATACGAACAAGCGGATTAAGCAAATGGGATATTTTTAATGATTTTATAATAATTAGCAAAAACAGAAGAAAAATTAATAAATAGTTTTTTTTTTTAACGAACGAATCTTGGGCCAAATCCACCTCCACCTGGACGACTATATCGGGCACGGGCCGCTCTCGCCGCATTTCCAATTCGATGGGTAATGGTGTATCTAGTGATTGTAACTGCAGAGTCATTGTATAGGTGAGCATTAGGTGTGGATCCTTCTCCAATAGCAGTAACAGAGTAGGTGAATCGGGCGTGCTTTTGGCGTTCAGATTCCGCAGAGTTTGGCAGCACCGAGGTTATAATTTGAGTCCACGTGATAACATAAGACTGGTCGGATTCGAAATGGGTGAGTTTGATGACTTTGGAACTTGACTGTTTGGAATTGGGGATGATGCTCACGGTTCCGTAAGGTTCAGTGGCTCGGTCAACAAACGCTAACAGTTGTACTTTGCCATTTCGTCGTGTTGGATGTGGATTTGTATGTTCAAAGCGAATGTCAGCAGCAGTAGCCCCAGAGCTTAGTTTGAACTTGGTTTCAAATGAAATCCGAGAAGTGAAGGCCATACGCTTGATATCGACAGGTTGAGATAGGTACGGGTTATTCATATTTTCTGCAGATCGTCGCGTAGCGGAATCCACTGGCATGGTCAAAGATTTGACAACAGTAGTGGTAGTGTTCGAGTATGACTGCTTCCCATTGTTAAGGGTTGTAGCCGGTTGTGGTCCAAGGTAGATTCCGGATGTTGCAATACCAACAGCGGCGTGTGCAATTGCGAGATTGAGTTCTTGGTTGATCATGCTGCTGGTATGATCCGAATTACAAGGAGTTGAGCTTGTATTTTTAGAGATGATAAGGATAGTTCGATGACAGGAGCAAAAAGATGTGAAGTTGGAACAAGATGTTTTTAAGACGAAATCCTTCAGCGTTTAAACAGAAAATATTATAGTGTTACCGCATGAGGCTTGTCTTATCATGCGCGGCGACTTTTGTTTTTCTACGCGTAAATCTGGTCACGGGAGGAAACTTCGGTGGTGGTACCGGGCTGGTGCGTGAAAAAAAAAAAAAAAAAAAAAATTTCCGAAAGCCTCACATCTACATCCATTTATCATAATATTCGTGTTGCAATAAAAAACGATGTCTGGAGGAAAGGAAGTTAAGCAACCGTCTACTGTCAAGGAAGAAGTCCTTCCATGTGTTGCAAAGTATTTGGAAACTCTTGGTTTGACCAAGACTGTCAAGGCTTTGAATAAGGAAGCGGCAGAGCTATTGTCAAAAGCTGACAAGGATGCGTCAGAAGAATTACCTCTCGATGCGATATATTGGTTGTACAAGAATAATAGAACCATGAAGGAGTTCCTGAAGATGGATAATGAAGATGAAGACGATGCTTCGAAAACGGATTCGCCAAGTGCTGAAAGTGATAACGAAAAGAAGGCCGATGGTAAGGATTCGTCAAGCTCCGATTCCAGCTCTAGCTCTGACTCGGATTCGGATTCGGATTCTGACTCTGACTCTAGCTCCAGTTCCAGTTCCAGCTCTAGTTCCGACTCCAGCTCTAGTTCTGACTCCAGCTCCAGCTCTGATTCTAGCTCCAGCAGTGATTCAGATTCAGACTCGGATTCCAGCTCTAGTTCTAGTTCTAGCAGCAGCTCTGACTCTAGTGACTCTGATTCCGACAGCAGCTCCAGCTCCGACTCTGACGCTAACGTCAA
Organism: Blastobotrys apis; assembly: GCA_030557665.1. Lineage (NCBI taxonomy): Eukaryota > Fungi > Ascomycota > Dipodascomycetes > Dipodascales > Trichomonascaceae > Blastobotrys > Blastobotrys apis. Next base: position 32,163 of record JAKTPN010000345.1, read on the forward strand.
GGAAAAGTCTAAAAAGCGATCACGATCCTCGTCCTCTTCGTCCTCAGACTCGTCCGATTCCGAGCCAAAGAAATCTGTAAAGAAAGCGAAGCATAAAAAGTCCAGCAAAGCCGCCGAAGACAGTACTACTATTACCACTACTGTGAAGACAGAAGTTGCTGCGGCCAGCTGTGCTACGCCGACTTCATTCAGCAGTAGTCCAGTTCCAAATGGCGGAGAAGAAGAAGAGTATTATGAGGACACCGTCAATGGACGAAAATACTTTTCACGAATCGACCGGTCCAAGATTGCATTTGATGACCAGACGCTTCGGGATAATACTTATAAAGGTGCTGCTGGTACTTGGGGTGAAATGGCCAATGATAAGCTTGGCAGGGTCCGAGGTAGAGATTTTACCAAGAATAAGAATAAGATGAAGAAAGGGTCTTATCGTGGAGGATCCATTACAATGGCCAGTGGATCGTACAAGTTTGAAGATTAATTAATAATACTAGAGAAATTTTACTGAATATATATTAGATTTTTGTTTTTACACTTTTTGCCACCCCTACACACCAACACTGTACATGATGGATACGAGTAGATATCCCATACTGGTAGCTGAGCTGGCAGCCATGGTTGCCGAGTGCTTAGTGGTACACTGGAAGCATTACCGTCCGAAAGGGTAAGGACTGTCCTCGCCGCATAAACTGCGGCCCTGCATTTTCAGCAGCCTTTCTTGTCATAATCCATAGCTTGGTCATAAGGTCGTGCATTTTCTTGCTTCAAAGAGACAAACTCGAGCTTCAAGTAGTAATCCCTCGGAGCCTTTGATACTAGAAATATTCTGGCAAAGCATGCTTTCGGGAAGAGTCCAAGGATTGGACCTAGAGGCTTCCGATAACGCAAGTAGCGGTAAAGTTAAAAAAATAGCTTCAGTGTATGCTCCTGATTTTTCGTAATCCAAGCTTCCTAAAGTAGAAGAAAAAATATTAAAAAAAAAAATAATAATAAAAACAGGAGAATTGATGTACCGTTGTGTAACGGCCAATTCGCTATATAGAATAAAAATAAAAGTGACTGAATAATCGAAATATAGCCGGGTGGATCGCAACGGTCGAACCTACCCGGAGACAATAATGACGGAAATGCAAAATGATCCAATGGTAAGCTCTCTCAACCAAGACACACCCCTGTGTTCCAGATATTTAAGAACTGGCAAAATGAAGCACCGTCATCTTCCAGAAAAAAGAACAAAACTGGCTGGCTGGAGTTGGATACAGAATCGTAACGTAAAAACAACTCGCCACAATGGTTATCTCGTCAGTCTCTGTATCGAAGTTCCAAAACTCAATAGGGAATGATTAGTTGCAGCCCCATTTGTTTAAACCATGTTCGCTGTTAAAAGTTGGCAATTTTTAATTTTTGCGGTTTGACAGACATTCTGTAAGGGATTATACATCAACCCTTAATCGCGAAGCCAATGACAAGCGGAATTTTTTTGTAGAAAACTACAATACATATGTTGCCTTTCCTAATAGACAGCACACTTCGTAAACCCGGGGAAACTCCCCGTACTCTTTCCCATAATTCTCCAGAAGAATGAATATACTAATATATAATAAAAACAGTTTGAATTTATGCCCAAACGGCGCGAATCACTATCACTATCAGTGGAGATAGGGAAGATCGGAAGACCGATACAACCGTTTTGGGTCGGCAATAGGAAAGGTGTTGCCGCTTTCGTGCTCGTCATGCAATGGTTTCCATGCGCCTCCACACTTATTTTGTATTGTGCCACTTGACAACCACTTTTTTCTTCTTCTTTTCTTGTTATATTTAACAACAAACCTATTTTCCTTAATACCTCTATAAATGCCATATTGTATGATTCAACAACGACAAATATAATCGAAAAACACAGAATATAACAAAGAAGCTGACAATAATAATGATAGTACCAATTATCCTAGTTGCAGGGCTGACGGTTGGTCTAGGCGCCGCCATTTACTCCAACAGAGAGGAAATTCAATACATTTTTGAACATAGGGGAGAGTTTATGGATTTTATCAACCAAAAACGGTTGGAGTATCGCTTGAAACAAGGTCAGCGGAATCGAGAACGAGAGAGACGAGCAGCAGGAGAAGCTTCGTCTCATGGTGGCGGTACTGCTGGTGCTAAAAGTGATACATATGCACTATACGATTTTGACCGCCAATCTAATGATGAAGATGAAACCGATAGTTTCAGCGAATTTCCACAATCCACAAATTTCTATACCAGTGGGGAGACTTCATCTTCTGGACCATCAGAACTTTTGCAGAATCGTCATGATTTGCGGCATAGGGCGGGAAGGGAATTGAATAACAACATCAACACTAACAACTACTACGACACCAATAACAACACACCAGCTAATAGACGACGGTTTGCAGAAGGAGATCCACGGCATGATGTGGAGATGTATGGGTTTCATTACGCACCATCAGCAGCTTCAACAGATGATTCATTATACCCACGGAGCCGAACAAACTCATTCCAATCCGACATGTCCGAACCAGCATTATCTTATGGATCCACTTCACCCAGAAACTCTAGTAGTGGAGGATGGGTCCACACTGGTGGTGCTAGTTCGATAGACGATTCATACTCGGAAATTTCAACTCCAACGGCTAGTGATATCAATACTGATGATGGGTTGATTTATTCTGATGATGAAAATGGGTCTACGGCGTTTAGATTACAACGGGCTATGAACTAGGGACTTAACAAGCAGGGGATCAAACAAACGAACAAGCTAGAATATATCCATATCCATTTCACTTATATATATTTTTTCAAATTTTATTTTTTTATTTTTATTTTTATATTTTCTTTTATTAAATAATTCAAAGAATAAACCAAAAACAAACAAACATCCAAACCCTAATCGTTACTTCTTTTTATACATTTTCTGAATGACAGAATTCTTGGCCTTGAGTTCCTTGTTTGTGTTTCTATTGTATTCGATATAAGCCATATCTTCGCCACCAGCCAAACTAGCCAAGGACCCTGTCGTTCGTTTCGCCCTGGAAGCTTTTGCTCGTGCCTTGCCCACAGCAGCAGATCTACCGACAGAATTATCTGCATCGTCTCCTGCTTCCAACCCTGCAGCATCTTCATTCTGAAGCAGGACTTCCTGAAGAAGTTCCCGACGCTCACTTTGTGTGGAATATGCGAGATCAGGCATTTCTTCCATCCCGTGCAAATGCGTGATTACTTTGAATGCATACCCTTGATCCACCAAAAACGCCTGCCGCTTGGTAGAATAGTACATTTCTTGAGTGTCTTTCGACACCAGCGAGTAGAAAAACGCATTGAACCCTTCATCATTTCTTCTCTTGGCTCGAAGAATCCGCCCCAATCTCTGAGCTTCTTGCCTTCGAGACCCGTAATGTGATGAGATTTGAATCAAACATGTAGCTTCTGGCAGATCAATAGACGTATCTCCGACCTTTGACAGGAAAATCGTGTTCACCTGATCATTATACTGGAAATTCTTCAAAATGGTCATTCGTTCTTGCTGGGGCGTTTCACCATAAATAAACGGCTTCCTCAGCTTTAATGCATATGCTCGCAGGGAATACTTATTGTCCGAAAACACAATAATCTTATCCCCTCGTCTTTCATGATATTCAATCAAAAACTGACACGACTGGAATTTACCAGGGTTCATGATATACAACAGCATCCTCTTTCGAGCAGTTGCTCGCAAATACTCTTGATAAAATTCCGATGACATTGGACACCATACTTCTGCGCATTGTACTCGAGCAATATGCCCTCGTTGAGATAACTCCATCCAATTCGCTTCATACAGCTTTGGCCCAATCAAGAAATTCAAATCGTCAATCTTGTCATCTTCTCGCACCAATGTAGCAGTCAACCCTAGCTTGGCGTGAGCTGCAATAGTTGTAACCACCCGTCGAAACATGTCTGCTGGTACAACGTGCACCTCATCAAGAATGATGAAACCCCATTCTCTTGAAGTCAAGAAATCCATCACCTTTTGCGAGTCATGCGATCGATTTCGAGTATTTGCTACCATGGAATACGTTGACACCACCAACCCAGCATCACCAGTAAACCGTTCTTTGGAATCAGCAGTGAAAACCGCAATATTTTCCGGCTGAATTGTACACCATTTTAAAAACTCTGCTCTCCATTGCATTACTGATACCGACGAGGTACACAATACAATGACACTTTTCCGGATTGTACAAGCCGCAGTGATCCCCACCAGGGTTTTCCCTGCGCCGCACGGCAACACAATAACTCCTGATCGAGCTCGTCCATTACCAAACATTTTACTCAAACTCTTTTCTTGGTAATCTCGAATCTGCGTCGAGGGTTTCAAATCAATGTCAAGATCTGGGTTCCGCTGGTCATTTCGGAAATCGTATTCTTCCAACACTGGGTAATCAATTTCTTGACACCGTTTCTTCACCTGTTCTACAGATTGTGCCGCCACTTCAAACGAATGCACAGCGTCGTCGTCATCATCGTCACGGTCCAACCCAACAATCGATGAAAACATTTCTTCAGTATTTTGCTCTTTGCCATCTATCCCACCCGCTTGATCCTGGTTTGGCTTTTTAGTACCTGGAATTGTCATATCACCCAATGTTGGAGCCTTTTCTTTTACAAACCCATCAGTAGCAACAACTTCCGAGTCTCCTATTCTTAAATTTTGAATTTCACTGTCCTTGATCAACATTTGTAGAGTATCCACATGGGAAGATTCAACAAAATACCGATTATGTTTCAACACCAACTTGACCTTACCATACGACAAAGTACAACTCTGAATAAACGACACAATACTCTTTGGAACTGGTACCTTTGACAATCTATTCAAAACTGAAATAATATCGTCAGTTTCCAACCCTACTGACACTGCCGCATATAACGAATAAGTGGTGATTCGATACTCATGGACAAAACTCGGTCGACTTACTGGTTCAGCAATTGTAATTAAAAAATCCTGAGCTTGTTCTGCCAATGGACTAAAACTTTCCAGAATAATATGCCCATCCTCCGGATTAATCCACAACGGCCTTGATTCGTGATCCGGCTTTAGCGACAAGTATGAAAAATCTGATTTGCCAAACATCTTTGAAACACTATCTGGAGCGTATCCATCTCCAATATCAGTCTGACGAGTTACAGGATCCATCGCTACTGCTTTGACCTCTGCAGATGCCGATGGTTGTTTAGTCGCCCGTTGTGGCTTTGGCGCAACTAGAGCTTGCGATGAGGACTCTGTCGCCGGCTGGGCGTTGTTGTGAATTTTCAACTTGACCTTTGGAATGGCCGGCAATGCTGCTGCTTCATCCTTTTCGCCTTCACTTTCTTCATATGAAGTGTTATCAGATGACTCGTCGTCGAATCCGACCTCCTCGTAACTACGTTTAGACGCTCCACGAGTTCTCAACATAGTGTAGGAGATAAAGAACAAAAAACAAAAAACTGTTGGTGGCGTAAATTTAAGCCTTTTGGGATTGTTTCGGCTCCCTCTTTGGGAGGTGCACAAAATTATTACATCAGCGATATCGACATAATGCCAGTAGCCGAGAAAAATCCATTTGGTACATCGAGAGCATTGGGAGTTGCAGATGAATTAGCTCCATCTATGGGTGCTCCTACAGGAGATGTATTTGAGTTGTTGAGTACGATTCGGTATGATGCGCCGTCGGAGGAAAAGGAGATCACTGAAGATTGTTTCTTGCTGCTGGAACTCCATTGGCAGAGATTCCAATATGCAGTGGAATTTTTCCAATGGAAGGTTACATTGACTTATGAAAAACTAGTAGAAGAATTGTTGCTTACTGCGAGGGAATTGGCGAGATCAAAATCGTACAAGTTGAGGTTGCTACTGTCTAAGGCATGCAGTCTTAAAATTGAAGCGTACCCAATCTCGCCAAAAACTAATCTATTTGGAGCTTTGACAACACCATCTGAAATTCCAGAGCGATATCATGTTATTTTAGATACCGAAGCTTCGTCAATTGGGCCATTTACGTCGTTCAAAACCACCAAACGAGAGCATTACACTGCTGCTAGAACTAGAGGGTTGAAACCAGAGCTTTCTCAGCAGGACGGTCGGCCACAAGATGTATTACTATGGAACCATAACAAACGGGTATTCGAAGGCTCGATTACCAATGTTGCATTCAATCGTGGTGGAGAATGGGTGACGCCAAGACTATCCGATGGTGGATTGTGTGGGGTAATGAGAGCACATTTACTCAGCAAAGGATACATAAGAGAGGGTCCTATTTCGATCAGTACGTTGACGAGTGGGGAGCCAATGCTGGTGTTTAATGCGATCCAAGGAGTGTGTACTGGTGAGCTTGAGATTCCCGATGGAGTGTCTCTGTCAGATGATGAATATGAAACTGACACTGGCAGCGAAAATGACGAGGACGACCTTGTATCAAAAGAACAGTGATTGTGTGTATATTAAGGGGTTTTATCCAGTGTCTGATGTTGTGGGGTGGTTGAAATAGCTCAATGTTGCGAATGAATTGATGAATGCTTCAGGGAGAGTGTATACCAAAAGGACGGTAAGTGACGCGGGAAAAAAAAAAAAAAAAAAAAAGCCCTTGGGGATAAATGCGCTTCTTTTGTAAAATATAAATGATTCATGAATACCACGTAGTAATTCTTGTATTACTAGCCTATCCAGGCTCTAACAACGGCGACTTGTAACGTTTTTAAAAGCGAATTGCGCCTCAAGCTGTGGATATGAACACGATTTTAGACCCCATAGACGATTCTATATTCTTTTAAGGCCATTTGGAGATAATTAGATAGCCTGATTCCTCGTTTGAAGGGCAGTGTTCTGGTAGAGACAGTGCTTAGCCTTTAGTTGGTCATTTAATCAATTCTAAATATAGATTCCTGTCTGCTGTTATGAGCTTAGTCGTCCATACCCTAGCCTCAAACGCCTTAGTTTCCATACCAATGTCTGTCTGTCGAATTCACACGCGCTAGTTCCCCGACCTATAGAGATGGAAAAGTATAAAAAGGCAGTGTTTTCCTTCGTTTTATTCACTTTTTTCTTTCTTTCTCGGCAACCATTCGCAGGTAATTTACTCGCCCACCGATACTAGGAAAAGGATATCGATAGTAAAATATATATTATAAAAGCAAAATCTTTTCCGTTGTAGAAGATTCGTATATTTTCCAATCTTAGAGCATGCTAGCATTAGGTTGCCCAATTGTTAACTAACAGTCCCGGTATAAGATCACCCGTCTAACTGGGCCGTCATACCAACATATTGTTAACTTTCCTGGTTGGTGCATTTGCGTGGTTGGTTATATACGCGTATGCTTTTGTCACACAGGTTCCTCAGCTTTCTTTAGATCTATAGAATGAGAACTGCAATTTCACTCTTGCTGCAATGCGACGGAATAACCCGCCGCAGAGCATGGGGCCATCGATATTCTTTACAGAACAATAGGTTGTACCAATGCGGTTTATTGTGTTAGCCACCACTGCCACGCAAGAGCTTGTTGCAGTACGTACACGCCTTACGTATTATTTTCAGGTGCATCCATGATAATGTCCGTGTTGCATATACATAATAAGTTGTTTTTTTCGCGACGCGATTTGGAGGTAGTCGGCCTACGCGTGCAGCGTTTCCGCATATATGTATATATACGGTTCACGATTATTTTTCAAAGCACATGAATTAATTATTTTTATTCCAATGTTTCAACCACGACAAGCTTTGAACAGAAAGAGTTATTAAGCACCATGCGTATGCTTAAAGGTGGAGGATGGTATCCCCAGTGCTCAAGCCAGCCACCTGGTTATTTTATCTACCCTAGTTCTGTTCCCCAACAATCACGATGGCCAATGGTTGTTGACTATGTTCGGGTGATCTTTTGACCCCCATGTGGCCTTAATTTGGTATCTAGACTGAAAGTACTCGATTGTACCGCAACCATGTCATATTAACCAAGGCGCCGGCCCTGGATCTCCTTTTTCTTAGTCCACCGGTCCACAAATCCACCATGACAAAACTTTAAAAACAAAACTCACCTGTCAACGGACCAAACGCACCGAAATCCCATGTGCCTGACGTGACGGACCCGCGGATTCTAAAATGCCATTAAATCAAATCCGAATGCGTCGAAACTGTTTGAACCTTAAAAGTCCACCAGATTTAACCGCGAAACATTTTTTCGCGACCACCAGCAATTTCATATCCTGGATCAGTACCCTTGATAGCCCTTGCATGACGGCTATAAAAATAAATTAATCAATTGATGATGGTCTCGTGGAACCTAAGTTTCAAACGTAGCCCCTTGCCCAAACGTCTAAACTTTATTCTTTCTATCTCTCTCTCTCTCTCTCTCTCTCCCCATATGCCCTCCCTAACCAAATGCCGCCCTTTCTCGCCTGTAGATCACACGCACAAAACGCGGCTCGATTTAATTCCCAATTCCAAGCCCAAATTCCGCGTGCTTGAGCGCGACTGACCAGCCACCGAGTTTTTTTCGCGCGCGTTTAACGCCACTGATGCACGTCTCAGAAAAGAATTTTTTTTTCCTCTGTTTCAGTCTTTTATTCTTTTTTTTTTTCTTTCTTTTATTCATTAAGACTATTCCAATTTTTTATTTATCATTTGGTTTAAATACTTTTGCTCATCTTCCGATTGATTCTCAACCTTGATACTCTTTTTTTGATTATTGTATAACTTGTCTGGCGTTTTAATTAGACCGTCACAAGTTTCTATATTATTTTTATTAAAAAACCGTTGACGACGGATCGGTATCCCACAGAATTGGCTCCGCAAAAGCAAGAAGCGCACTATCAACGACACAGTTTCCATAACAACACTTCAAGCATCTACATTGTCGCTATAGAGATGGACTTCGCAATGAAACAGAGCATCAAGAACGACGGCATGAATCATGATAAGATGGCCGAAATTGCATCCAGTCTAAAGACTAGACTGTCGTATGCTTTTGTCAAAATGCAAAATGGCTGGACTAGTCATACTTTGGATCAAATTGAAGGAATGGTAGTACAACAAAATCGTCATCATCAACTATCACAGCAGCAGGCATTATTTCATAAGACGAGCCCATCGAGAATTTCAAAAGCTGGTTCTCCAACCCATCGACGTACTGGTTCTCACGATAAACAAGCGCTTGCAGCGTCGTCACCAATGATGAGAAGGCTGGAACCTTCTGCCACACCTACAAAACCAACAACAAATTCAAAAAGGAAGACAAAGAAGATGACAATCAATGTACCGCAGATTTCAAGAGACAATAGCACGAATGAAAAGAGCAGCGAGGAGGATGCTGTAGAGAGTCTAATGTTCTTGTCCAGTCCCAGGGCTCAACAAACCACAACCTTTTCCAACTCTGGTTGAACCTGGAATCTAATCGTTTTTTTATATGATATTTTTATTTTTCTTTCTATTTGTACTATAATTCATGATCAGAATAACCTAAAATATACAAAATGTATTTTAATGACGGAGTGTTAATCTTTCCTGGTGCTTTTAATTGTACAATTGGTTTGGCGTTAAATGCTACACCAAAGCCAGCCACCGCCATCATTTCAAGATCGTTTGAACCATCACCAACTGCTATGGTTTGTTCGATTGGTACGTTTTCTTTCTGTGCAATCTCTTGTAACAGATCTGCTTTTGCTGTACTGTTAATAATTCGACCGTAAGTCACACCAGTTAGCGCTCCTTCGGCTTGTTCTAGGTTATTGGCATAAGCATAGTCCAGCCCCAATTCCGCTTTGATATACTCAGCCAAAGGAATGAAACCTCCACTGAGAACTGCCATTTTAACTCCTCGCTTCTTCAATTCTGTACACAGTTCCTTTGCACCTGGCGTTAGAGTAATCTGTGACTTGAGGGTTTCAAACACTGTAGCTGGAATCCCTTTAAGAAGACCAACCCGTTGTTTCAGGGATTCGGTGAAATCAATCTCTCCGCGCATGGCAGCTTCAGTGATTTTGGCAACCTGTGGCTCAATGTTCCCGTGCGCCGCAATCATATCAATCACCTCCTGTTGGATTAACGTTGAATCCATATCGAATACTACAAGACTTTTTGATTTCCGGTTTGGAGTGTCTTTTTGGATCACAATATCAAATCCATCTTCAAATTCCCGGCTTTTCTCTCGTAATTCATCGTATCGGTCTGTAGTAATGAAAAAGTCGACGACTTTGGAATGACTCAGAGTTTTGGTACCACGAATTTCATCAAATTGGCTGACAAAACTAACCACTTTTTGCCAAAATTCGGAATCTCCCTCCTCCGTACAGATAACCGTCACTACATATTTTTCTTGACTCATAGTTAAAATGCTGTGACTTTTAGTCGTCTCAGCCGAACCCGGAATTAGGAATAGTTTGTCCGCGAAGATTCTGATTCTGAGGGAGTTCGGATTCGAACACTGTGAAAAAAAAGTTCCGACCGCGCATGCACAGTTTTCCAACTTTTCCTTTCTTCAACTATAACAGTATCACAATAACAATGGACGAAGCGGCATTGAATAGAATCCGACCTTGGATCGAACAAGCATTAGCTCCAATTACAGATGCAGATGCAGAGGCTTTGACAGAGTATGTATTGGCTCTGATTAGTAAAGATACTCCTCTTGATCAAATGTACAATGAATGTTTGGAGTCGCTAAAAGACTTTTTGAATGAAAATACACAACCTTTTGTAGATGGGTTGTTCCAGCTGATTCACAGCCAAAATCAACAGCCTCAACAAGAAGAAGAAGAGCATGGCCAATCACATTTTCGAAATAATTTCCGTGCTGACCGTGGAGGTGGAGCTCCTGATGTTGCTCAACAACATCCACAGCAACAACAACAACAACATCATCATCATCAACATCAACAATCACAGCAGCAATTTCCACAACCCCTCCCAGCTCAACCAGGTCAGAATATCGAACAACCCGGGTTTTGGAGTAATGGTGTATTTATCCCATATCCTTCAGAAGGCATGCCAATGCCTGTTAGCCAAGGATATTTCCCCATGCCACCTCGAATGCGAAGTGGTGTGAAGCCAAGGAAGAATGGTAGAGGACCAGGAGGTAACAAGAAGCGTGATCGGTCTGATTTGTCTTCACATCGACGAGAACCTGATAGTACGAATAGGTTCCTGATCATTGAACGGTTACCAGAAGACAAATTTAATGACCAAGATTTGAGAGAATACTTCGGCAAATTTGGTACGGTGAATAATGTCACTTTGCACCAAAAGGACAAGGTTGCCGAGATTGAGTTTCAAAGCCATGACCAAGCAAGCGTTGCTTATTCATCGCCAGAGCCAATTTTTGCAAATCGATTCGTCAAGGTGTTTTGGCGAGTGAGGCCTGTTAATGAAACTACTGGTGAGCCAGAAGTTGATTTAGAATCTCTTCGCCAGATACAGGAACAACGGCAGCGAGAGTTTGAAGTAAAGCGACAAGAGCGTTTGGCAAAGGAAGCAGATATGAAGAGAATGTTGGAAACCAAAGAAAAGTTGCTGAGAAAGAAACAAGAACAACAGCAGTTACTTTTGGATATTGCACGAAAGGAAGGGAAAACTGAGGAGATTGATGCGAAACAATCTACTACTGACGCGTTGAAGCAACAGTTGGAGTCCCTCAAAGCCGAAGCTTCAAGTCTAGGTATTACCACTTCAGAACCAGCAGCTTCTCCATTCCCAACTCGTGGAAGAGGTCGAGGGTCATTTAGAGGTAGAGCAGGTTTCAGAGGTGGTTTCCATCCATATCGAGGAGGCAGAGGTGGGGCCGCTGCTGGTGGTGGTCCTGCTGCTGCTGCACCAGCCGCACGCAAGCTTGATTTGCGACCAAAATCGGTACTTGTGGAGCCAATCCCTTCGGCCAAAGAAGAAGCAATGCGAAGCCATTTACTATCAGTAAGTGATGTTGATAATATCGTTCTAGGACCCAAACCGGAAAGTATATTGGTTCGGTTCAAGAACAGATACAGTGCAGAAAAGTTCTTTTATGGTGAGAATAACCTACCAGATGTAGGGCAGATTGAAAAAACGTGGCAGAGAGAAGAGCCCGGTTCTAGTGACACTGCTACTCCTACACCACCAGCTGAAACGTTAAATAGCGGAGAACATATGGATACTGCATAAAGTCTGCAGTTTCAACTTTTTGTGTATATTATTTTTTAATTTTTTTTTTTTTTTGTTTTTTTTTTTTTATATATAGATATATTTTTATAATCTTAAACCAAGATCACGCTCCCAGTTAATGGGGTCCCTGCTTTTAGATATCAAGAAACTTTCTCCCAAAATTTTCTCCTCACAAGCTTTAAGAATTCACTCAAGAAGCCCTTACAAAAACAAAAAAATTACTACTACAGCAGCAAGAAATGGGACGACGACGATGGGATTCCGATAGAAGAGACCAAGGGCGTTCTAGGTCCAGATCCAGATCCAGATCACCATCAAGAAAATCCCGTTCGTTTCGCGAACGAGAAAGTCAAAACAACACTGACAAATCTGTAGAGCCGACGAAAAACTCGGTAAGTAATGATCAGGGCCAGCCGGCGCCAGTGGCCCAAGAAGCACCAAAAAAAATAGACGCAGCAGCTATTGCAGCAGCTGCTGCCGCAAAAATCAATGCTCAGCTTAAGAATAATGGAGGAGACGCCTCGGTAAAGCCAAAGAGTACATTACCTTCGTTGACAAGAGCTTCTCAAAGTTCAACCAGTGAAGACAATAATTACGACTCGCAGAATTACGATAATAACGGATTTAGTTCTACAGGTGATAGTGAACAATCACTCACTCACAAGATTGAAATCAACGATTTGAGAAACAAATATCTACTGACTAAGAAACCAACACAGCTGGAAATTAAGGAAGAAACAGGTGCAACTGTTAGCACAAAAGGTAAATATTACCCCGACAAGTCCAAGGCTACTACATCAGAAGTTCAGCCGTTATACTTGCAGATTCAGGCACCAGACCGCGCAAGTTTGAACAAGGCAATTGCCAGAGTGAATGAACTGATTAACCAGGATCTCGGTAGCTTGGTTGATGAGCGGAGATTTAGACATGAGGAGTATAAAACAATGGTGGTGGAAGAACGGATTGAGATTGGTTCGTCGGGTTTACCTCCTTATGCGGTGAAAAAGGGTTTGATTGGCCCTGGTGGGGAAAATGTCAAACATATTTATCATGAAACTGGGTGTCGTGTAATGGTTAAAGGACGCGGATCAGGGTATATTGATCGGGAGACGAATCGAGAAGATGATATTCCACTTTGTATGTCGATTATTGGCCAAACTAAAGAACAGGTTGAAAAGGCTAAAGAGATGAGCCAGGATTTATTGGCTGCAATGGGTGAAGAATTGGACTTGGCATTGCATAGGGAGAAGCCAGATTCTGGTGATGAGGATAATGAGGATGAAGAAAAGTCGTCTATACCTCCACCTCCTGGTCAAAACACTGCTAATCCGCCACCAAGACCTCCACCTCCTCCACCACCATCGAGGTCAATTCCACCTCCACCTCCTCCTCCACCTCCTCCTCCTCCTCCTCCTCCTCC